>OZ026613.1:84921708-85109208 GCA_964020975.1 Hermodice carunculata | reverse complement strand
GTGGTCCTCTATTTAGGAAAGATGGAGACCGTACACTAGTGACCTTGACCTCATTCTCAAGGTCACAGGGCCACTAACATTAATTTTAGTGGACACGTGATAACCTGAGAACTATTTGTAGTGTGACTTTGATCTTGCACATGGGGATATCTCTCTATGAAAGTTAGATTCAGAATCGTTCATTGGTCTTGACCTCATTTCCAAGGTCATAGAGCGACTTAGTCAGCTGAGCACAGGACTGTCACAGTCCTCTTGTTTTTTGATTTGGGCACATGTCGGTTAATACTTGCATTCCTGTTGATCACTATGTGAATAAATGGGGATTGCATTGTAAATTCACAGCGTGTGCATGTGAGGTCAGCTGAGCACATGACTGTCACAGTCTTCTTGTGAATAAGTGCCCTAATCAACAGTTTATTGTACAAGGTTTATATGGCACACCCCTATGACTTATACGGGTAGATACCCTTCCCCCTTCTCCCTTCCGTCCTCCTATGATTCAGCATCTTCAGGAATGAGTAATCATCTTGTATACACTGATGCCACATGTGCTGTGTGCACTCTTATCCTCTTTGGTTAGAGATAGAAATATTAGCAGATGAAGTCATGTCCTGTGCTGTAGACATATAATGATCAATTCAACCTTTACAATGGTGTCATCACATGTGCAAGCCTGACAGTCTCACAACAAGATACCAACACATACACTGTGTATAGCCCAGTCATAGGCTGTCAGCTCGATGATACCATTATATGATGTCATGTACATGGGGCAAATGGTCTTAAATTGCAGGGAGATTATAAAGAATGTGTTTAGTTCTTGTGTCGCAAGTTTTGAATAAGTTTTTGGCCAGAAATTTCTTTAATTTCTTGGAGCAAGAACTTGCTAGGTGCAAGATTCGTAAGAAGTTTTGTTGTCACAATGATATTCATGATGAAATGTGGCAATACTGTTGGTAGGAAAGCTCACTGGCCATTGTGACAACATGCGTGTGATAATGCCACACAATGTAAACCTTACTGGCAATTGTGATCTGGTGATGACATAATAGTACCACATAGTGTAAACCTTATGTTGGCAGTTGTGATGCCATAATTATAATACCATATGATGTAAACCTTACAAGTACTGGAAGTTGTGACAACATAACAGTACCATACATTGTAAACCTCTCCAGCAATTATGATGACATAATAGTGCCATACATTGTAAACCTTACTGGCAATTATGATGACATAATAATGTCATACATTGTAAACATTACTGGCAATTGTGATGACATAATAATGTCATACATTGTAAACATTACTGGTAATTTTGATGACATAATGGTACCATATGTTGTAAACCTTACTGGTAATTGTGATGACATAACAGTACCATATGTTGCAAACCTTACATGTACTGACAACTGTGATGAAATAATATGAAATAACAACTCCATACATTGTAAACCTTACTGGTAATTGTGATGAAATAATAGTTCCATACATTGTAAACCTATCTGGCAGTACCTAAGGTTCAAATTAACTAGTACCATTGATAGCTGCTTAAGTGCCAGGGTCATTTCCCAGTGCACCTTGCGGCAGGTTAGGTCATTTCAATATAGGAGCCATATTGCGCCATAGTTTAAGTTGATTGTTATTTTCCAATGTACGACGGAAGTATTTACAAGCTACAATGACAGTCTACAATTGCAATTTAAAGTTCCTGACTGTAAGCCAGACACAAGAAAATTGGGTAAATTGGATAAATATCCCTGGATGCAAGGGGTAGCTTTCCACGGTTTTCCTCCAAAGAAACACAGAAGTGACAGGAGTAGTTGAATATGGTGAAAAGACCAGAAAGGTATCATCAAATGTGTATCAGGGCAGTGGTGTAATATGGCAGCCTTTACCCTCAATAAAAGTATTTTCACAGCTTGTTATCTTATGAAACTCGTGTTTCATAAGCATGTATAAGGTAGTGTTACTAGGCAGAAGAATTTGGGGGTGAAAATTTAGCATATGACAACAAGGAGTTCATGTGGCCTCAACATTGAGACCAAAAGTTTCTGTGGTACACAACTGGTGGATCTCCAAATAAGAAGGGGTCACCGTAATTAAATCATACACACATAAAATACATAAGTCCATCAGCTCTTTTGATGCTGGTGGACTTACATATGTACTGACAGTCCGCGTTATGGGCCGTGTCGATTATGGCATTCACTCATACCTGCCTCCATTGATTCATTCTTGGTAGGAATGGGGATTTAGTACAGTTGGTATGGGGGTATGTGCGTTTCCCATTTTCGGCCAGGTGATTGGTACTAAAGGTTGCTGGTTCAACACCCAGCTGCTCTGTGGTCACAAAACATCATACATTGTAAACATAACATCAAAACTTGATACTGGTTACAGCAAGTTTTTAGTAAAATCAATCTTGGCACAAACTTGCCTCAAGAACATTCTTCAGCACAAACAGACCTTTGAGTAGCTATAAGATAAAACCCGTTACCAAGGACTTGTTACACTGGGGTATATGAACAACGGCAATGGCTGTTGGCGCTTAGCCCTTCTTGAGCTCTATATAGCATTTAAACAGTTCCTGATGAGCCCAGACACGGGCGAAACACGTCAAACTGCTCTTTACTAAGAAATTCTGAAAAAAAACCCACTTTTTCAGAGAGGTGCAGAACTGCCAGGCACTTGTCTGGTTTGTTTATTATAAAATAAAACAGTTGCAGTTAGGTAGTTTCAGGAAGTGCTCTTTCATGACAGTCTGTGGGTTGAGACTCAAACCAGGGACATCAGTGTGTTTTTACAAGTCGTCAGTTTTTTCGATGTTGTCTGAGTGTAACATGACATGTAGATGCAACTGATAAGCTTATGATTCTATCAAATATCTTTTTCAGGTCAGTACCTGCATACTGACTGATTGCTCCTTTTGCCATGGACATCATCGTCCTGACAAAAACCGCATTGTCAATTGCATGAGCGTGTGGCATATTAACCTCAAAGATATTCACGTTACATTTAATTTGCTGTGTTATCTGTTGATACACGACGGGTTTGATTGTTTTTCTCTATGTTTGATTGGCAGGCTGCTGACAAGATCTCTGACTTGGAACATCATGTTGCTCAACTCAAACAGTCCCTGGAGAACACAGAGATCCAGAGACAGAGACAAGTTCGGGTAAGATAACACAACTATTAGGCTGTATCTGCTGAAAAAGGCAGTTGCCTGCTGAACAGACGAAGCTCCAAGCAACCTCCACAGGTGGAGGACAGCTGAAGCAGGGCTTGGTCTGCTTAGCAGGTAACTGGGCTGAAAATGTGGCAGAAACATATCAAGTACAATGTATATTCAAAAGTGAGTTCTTTTCACCTGTTATATGTAGGTAGCTCTGAAAATCATTAAGCAATTGGAAAGCTTGCCTTTTGTTTATATTATGCATTTGAATTTTGCATTCATTTAATAAAGAAGAGACTGTGATAGGATCGTGGACAATACGTTTTGAACCTGTTTCTTTATTAAATTCTCAATTGACGCCAGACAGTTTGTCCTGCTAAAGTGGATTTGCCTGCAGGGGCAAGTGTGATAGACCTCCAACTAAAGGTAACTGTCAGCTGAAAACAAAAACTAACAAAGTCATGATTTGTGCTTTGGGTGTAATATAGTACTACCAATAGATGGAGGAATCCCGTTCACTGGCTTTTATTAATTAACACTTGTTTGTTTACTCATAGCACACATATAAAGTAGAGCACAGATGTCACCTCCATGGAAGATCACCAAAAGTTTAGTTGATTCAAGTATTGAACTGCAGCACTTTTTGTTTGAACCTTTCCCTGTTAAACCAGCCAAAACTGGCTGATGGTTAAATGTTGTCTGCTTCATTATTTTCAACTAATTTGAACAGTCATGAAAGGCAGTGTGACTAAGATAAAACCTATCACTATCACGATCATATGCCCCAGGTCAGCATCTTTCCTTGGCATGGGTTGGGTCATTCTCTTATATGTGAACACTATACAAAAGACGTAACAATTTCAGACACAGATAGAGTTGCCATTTTTTATTCTGAGTACTGAAGAAACTATCACATGTCAGGGAACTGTTCCAACAACAGGATTCTACATGTTTCACATTTTGTCTTGTTTTCTTTCTTTTTTTATTTTGTTTTTTGGCTGTCTAACAGCCATTGACCACCAAATGCTCACTATGGATCATGATGGATCACAACATCTGATGCATTGTGTCTTTTCTGTGAATTCCTTGAAAGATAATATCTTTGCGATAGATTTTTAAAAAATGGTCAGTATGTCACTATTGCAAGCCTGTCAACTCTTCAAGTCTTTGTGGCGTCATATGTTCCAACAGTGATATCACAATCAAAGCAGACAATGCTGGTACTGTAAGTAATACATGTACCATAGAAGTGTGCCCAGTACCTGGTATCAGCAGCAAATGGCAGGCTGCTGTCTCCCACTGTCTGACAATTGTGCCGTTTGCTGCAAAAAAAAAAAAAAAAATGCCAGTGTGTGATATCACCAAGAGAAAGATAAATTAATAGATGAATAAATGAATGAATAAATGAATGAATGAATAAACAAATAAATAAATAAATAAATAAATAAGGCCATGCAAAATTAATAAATAGTTTCTCAGGAGCTTTTTTTTTTTGAGATGAAGAGGCAGGGCGGTTTTTTATTTTATTTTTCTCCTGAACAGATTATTTTGATGCGGCAGGGCGTTTTTTTTTTGGGGGGGGGGTTTGAATTAAGTTTTTTCTATCAATTGAACATAAAGGTGAGTGGTTTGCCATAACATTTTAATATGAAACTGGTGCCAATTCAGAAAAGCACTTATTAAAGAGCTCTTTATAAACGTCAGTATGTTTTGGAATGCGGGGGAGGATGGATTTTTGTTTTTATTTTTATTGATGTTTTGGAGAAAAAAAAAGTGAGATGGGCCTTGAAAATTGATGCGGCAGTTCCGGAGAAACTATTTATTAATTTTTTATGGCCTAAATAGAAATAAATAAATGACAAGAGTAGCTCTTGGTATTTGTGCATCCAAGTGCATATAAATATATATTCTGATCTTGACCGTGTCATTGTTAAAAAACTGCTGTGCTGACAGAAGATGCACATAAAGTAGTACAGAGTCATCAATTTTATGTGGGATTTTTCTGTACTCTCCATGTCGTACTTTACAATGACACATCTGTTTGGATGTGATGTATGACATGGTATGATATGTGTGTCGTTTTGTGCCTCTGTAGGAACTTGAGCAGCAGCAAGGCCAGGATAAGCTGCATTTAGAACATCTCCATGACAAGAAGGTACTGCACACACTTTCTCTTTTCCCTCAGCCTAATACACTGATGAAAGATTCTGTAATCAGTCAATTTTCTCATCATAATGTTATGTGTAGCTCTTCTTTCATTTAGGTGCATGCATATTCTAATACGTTGTTGGCTTATTAACTCAGTAGACCTTTCATTTATTTTAATTCAGCAATTGGGTAACTGTTTGTGCATGTGTACCTTGAGTTTCCCCTTTATGCACCTAATGCATATGTATCGGTATGCAACTTTTTCCCCATTAAAAATGACAAGCAATTGTCCAGTGTCTTATCTGTATCATTTTTTTAGCTCAGCTGACTTGTCAGTCATCTGTCGCTCATCCCTGCATCAGCCATCATTGGTATCATTGTTGTCGTCCATTCACATTTCACTTTTTCAGCTTCTCCAAAACTGTCAACCTTAGGTGGGTCTCTACCATGTTTGTTCAAATTGTTTATGTTCCAATGATTTTTGGATTCTATATCAATCTTTTTGTTATTTTTTTTTGGCAAAATCTTCTCTGAAACCACTCAGCCAATTGCTTGACGTTACATATGGACACTTCGGGGGGACCCCTAGAGCATAATTTGTTCAGCAGGTGGTGCTGCAATTTTTCTTTATTTGTATGCTAGTTTTTGTTGGTTTTCCCTGTTTTCAACTTCTTCAAAATCGTCCTTCAGATTATTTTGAAACTTAGGGGAAATGTAGCTTGGAAGGCTTAAACAAAACTGTTCACTAGGTGGTGAACCTCTGGATCCCTGATTTTTAAGGAATTTTTCAATGGTTGCCAGTCAGTTAATGCATGCATTCCTAATAATTACTGTGCAAGTCAATGGGGATTGCAATCATCCAGGAAAGTCACATTTTTTACTTCTCCAAAACTGTTAACCAGATTCACTTCAAACTTGGTGTGAAGCTAACTTAGATGTCTTTCCACCATTTTTTTTCAAATGGTCATGCTCCAGTGATTTTTACATTTTTTATCAATTTTCTATTTTTTTTTTTTTTTTTTTTTTTTCTATTTTGGATGAAATCTTAAAAATCTTGTTGTTTGAAACCACTCAGCCCATATCTGTGAAATTGCATAGGGACACTTCTAAGACCTTAGTTTATTCAATGCTGTTTGTCAATTTTTATGAATTTATATGTGTTCTTTATTGTCGACTTCTTTTCCAAAAACATCGTTCAGATTGTTCTGAAACTTGTTGGAATTGTGGGTTGTGGGAGGGTCATGAGGGCTGGCTGAAAAGTTCTAAGCCTAAGTGGGGCATCTGAGTCGGATTGAAACAAACTTTAGCCACCAACAATTACAATCAGGTAATGAATCATGGACATTAGAACTGTAACAGTTACTGTAGTGTGATTAGTGTCTTTGTACCAGACCATCTTGTGAACCTACCCATTGAAATCACCACAAATGGACAAAACTGGCTCTTAGGGCAGTCATCAAGTACCTGCAACTGAAAGGGCTAACTCCAATGCAGATACATGCCAACATGGTCTCCACTTTAGGGGATGATGCCCCTTCTTTTTCCACTGTTAAGGAGTGGGCTGCAGAATTCAAGCATGGCAGAGATAGCCTTGACGATGATGCGCGTCCAGGAAGTCTTTCAACAGGTACCATTCCTGAAAACATTACATGGGTGCATGACATGGTGATGGCTGATCAATAATTGACCACTCCACATATTGCCAGTGTTGTGGGCATCTCTCATGAGAGGGTTGAGCACATTATCACCAAGAAATTGGGAAATTACAAAAGTTTCTGCAAGATGGGTGCCAAAGATCTTGACAGTGAATCAGAAATGTGTCAGATTCCTGGGATCCTGTGACAATTTATGCCATTTTGAAGCAGATCTGGATGATTTTTTGGTTCGATTTGTAACCATGGATGAGAGGTGGACTCATCACTTTGAAGCAGAAACCAAAATTCAGTCTGAATGATGGAAGCATCCGGGATCAACAACCCCTAAAAAGCTTAGTCAGTTCCTTCTGCTGGAGAGGTGATGGCTTCAGTCTTTTGGGATTCCAAGGGTATTCTGCTGATTGACTATCTTGAAAAAGGCTGGACTATCAATGGAAGATATTATGCTGACCTACTGAGACAGTTGCGTGAAGCCATCAAAGCTAAGTGATGGGGAATGCTGACTAAAGGAGTCTTCCACCAATACAATGCTCCTATTCACAAATCTGTGGTTGCCATATCAACAATCCGTGATTGTGGCTTCAAACTCATTGACCACCCCCTTATTCACCCGACTTAGCCCCATCAGACTTCCACCTGTTTCCCAAAATGAAAAAGGAACTAGCTGGTTGCCATTTTTGTAGTAATGATGATGTCATTTCTGCTGTGAATGACTTTTTTAGGGTGGTAGAAGAAATTCCTTCTTGACCTGTATCCAGGCCTTGCAGCATCACTGGCAAAAGTGTGTAAACCTGGAAGGGGACTATGTAGAGAAATAAATGAAAACCATCAACTTTGTACAGGTCTTTCACAGCTAGGTTTAAAACTTTCAGCCATCCCTCACATATAATTGTGTTTACTAGACAATGATACTCTGGATCCCTGATTTTTAATGAATCTTTCAATTTGGGTAACAGGTGTTAAATGCATCCATTCCTGTTGATTACCATGTAGTCAATGGGGATTGGAATGGAAAGTCACATTTTTGACTTCTTCTTGAAAACCATTAACCTCATACACTTCAAATGTGGTAAGAGTACTTTAGGGGGCTTATCTGTCAAATTTGCTCTAATGATTTTAGGATTTAACAAATTTTCTTGGTCATTTTTCAGAAATTTGTCAAAAAGTTTCTTCTCTGAAGCCTCCAAGCCAATTGCTTTGAAACTGCATTGGGATACTTTTAGGCACCTCTAAACCTTCATTGTTAAACAGATGGTGCTGTATTTTTTTCTCACTTTTTAAAGAATTTTTGTGTGTTTTCGCTTTTCTGGACTTTTTGATCCAAACTGAAAGTCAGATCCTCTTCAGACTCATTGGGAATGTACGTGGACTTGATCTGTACCAAATTTGTTCATTACATGGCAGTGCTACCCTTTTCTGCTCTATAATAAACTCTCAAAATTCAGAAAAATCAGGAAGGGGATATGTTCATGTTAGCAACAGTAATGATGGTTTAAAACAAAATGACCTTGATATCATTCTGAAGTTTGCAGGACCACTTCAGTCTGTGCATGTAAGGTCAGCTGAGCATAGGACTGTCACAGTCCTGTTGTTTTTTCATCAAGCATAAGCTAGATAAGTCCACAGCTTTCCTCAATGCACCGTGGTTGCAATGTATCCAGAGTGTGCTGAGAAAAGTTATTGACTCAGTCTCTAATTCATTTTATTTTATAGACAATTTTGACTTGACACAATACCTGCTTTCTTTGTATGCATAAAGAGTGCTGTCTAATCTTGTATTTCCAGTTTGCCTATTAACACTTACAGCTAACATGGCACTGTGCATTGGGAAACAACTGACATAGGTAGATTAACATGGCACTGTGCATTGGTAAACAATTGACATAGGTAGATTAACATGGCACTCTGCATTGGGAAACAACTGACATAGGTAGATTAACATGGCACTCTGCATTGGGAAACAACTGACATAGATAGATTAACATGGTACTGTGCATTGCTAATATTGTATGTTACCAGGTAGCACAGGAAATAAATACTGGCACATGGTTTTAAGAACAAGAGAGTAAGGAAACAATATATGGCTGGAGACCACGGAGTGGTAGTTAGCAAATAATGCTTCTATAATGTATTAAATGTATGTGTGGTCCATCTTATAAGCCCAGATTCTCAAAAACACTAGTGGTCCTGCTTTCCAGGACTCTAATGTTGGATGTGGTGATTGTATTCTGTGAAGGTCCTGTTGAGGTTGTGGCTGACATTGACCTAATTTGCAAGGGTACACAGCCACTTCAGGCTGTTCATACTAGGCAGGCTGAGCACAGGACTGTCACAATCCTGTTGTTCAAGGTGACAAATATCAAATAAGAAAATGATTCATGTGTGTTATATCTCCTGAAGTCTTCGACATAAATGATGTCTTAAGAAGTCATTGCAGTAAGCTCCCAGGTTTCAAGCACAGGTCAGCTGTATATGAAATCTAATGACAGGATATCCTTGATCAATGGTTCAAGGTCACAAAAGTCAAAAGAGGTGTACCTTGCAGATGGATGTCTCACAATCTTTGAAGGTCCTCATCCATATACAAGTTCACAAAATTTGCTTTCACAACAATGATGGGTCAGTCATTCTGTGTTGTCTCGATTGATACTTAAGGTCTACTTTTTTGTGTATATTAAGCAGTCAAAGATTTGCTGCAGAAACTCATATCCCAATAGTTAACCACTTAGTCCACTGTGGGACAACATTATCATGTCGCTCGTGTAGTTCTGTAGAAATAAAATGGGGTTAGGGTACAGATGTTTATATTTAAATACACAAACAGGTATTTAGCTGATATTTACGCGGGTGATACAATATTGAGTAATCTAGTCAAAACCTGTTGGCTTGTCACGTTACTGAACATATACTAAGTAGCCATGCATTCTGACAAGTCTCTGTTGAATTCTCTAAGTTTGTGTGATATAATTATGGTCTCATAAATAGCATGTTGTCGCTGGTTTCTTCCAAGTTAGTGATACAAGCCTACTCAGATGCAGCTTGCTTGCCTAAAATATTTTAATTGAATTGGCCATTCCCGGATCCTATGGAGTGGAATACTGTGAATTTATTTAATTTTACTCTTTTTATTTTTGCTTATTTCACTGATACTTCAAGACCACCAAAATAAGAACCCAGTGAAAAAAAAAGATTTTTTAACATAGTATGGAATTATAAAAAAAATAGTAAATGTGAAGTTTCAATGAACAGTCCAAAATAAAAAAACCACCAAAAATTAGAAAATGAAAAGAAATGTATTCATGGTATTTATGATAATAGCCCGAAAATGTGCTTCTGTCTGCAAGTGTTGTGTTGTAGCTGGCCATGATACTTCTTTGACATATGTGTATAATGCCTCCAATGGGAATGAGAATCTCTCCAATGTCTCAAAAACACTCAATTTGGCTAAAATTTGGGACAGGGAGGCTCTTTTAGCAGAAGAACTGGTCACATTTTGGGATACCAGTGGCTGAGAAAGGCATCCTAATATTACGTATTTTTGAGCACACCATCAGAGACTGTTCAGTTGTGTAGAGATACCATCCATGTTATATTAGAAAAGAAACATCTTCAAAATCTTGGAACTGAAGTTGTTAGCAAATTCAAAAGACTTCGTGTGACTGGCATTGGCTGTATCACAAAATCAGGCACACTTTTCATCTTGTCCTTGTGACCCTGTTTCTAGTTTTTACGAAGCATATTAATTGGTTGCCTGGTTAGATCAAAACTTCCTTTGACCACCTTTCTGCGTGAAATCTCAAAGTAAATCCACAAAGGAATCTGAAATTGAAGCCAGGAAAGGTCACACTGACAGGCAAATCAGCTTGTGTGAAGTCTGTCATTCAAGCAGTTGTTAGCGTGTGGTAAGTATCATTATCAGTTGTAAAACAACTGGGATACTAACATATGTCTTAGCATGGTGTGACTGACCCTGGTAAAAGAACATGTGGGCTGGGCCCCAGATTTTGGGGTTATCTTACGAGAAGAAGACATGTGGGGTACCTAATGTGCCATGTTGTCTGCTTTGCCCGTACTGTTGTGACTGCCTTTTTCTGCTGCAGACCGCAACAAATGTCACCTTTGAAGACTTTCGTCGGCAGTGGGGAGGCTTGGTAAAATAATGGCGTCCGTGTCAAGTGTCGCCTTTGATGGGGACAGGAGGCAGTGGTCAGCCATCTTGGGTGTCATCCCCACCGTTTGATGTACTTGGTCATTGATTGGTCCACATTGATCCGTGCTTGCTGTTTGTGCCAATTTCAATTTTTAGAGACATTTCCGTTTGTTCTTTTGGCGACCAATATTTGACCTCTTCATTATTGTCAAATACTCTGAGACTCAGTGAAATCCTCTTTCTGCGAACAGGTGCACGGGCTTCAAAAAGAGCTGGATCAAATAGAGCAAGAATCAGGGAAGAAGATCAGAAAACTGGAACAAACTATCAGGTCAGCTAACTTCACTCATTCTTTTCAAGAGGGGCCATCAAACGTAATGGGTTGGGGAGGGGCAAGGCATACTGTTAGCCAGCCACATTAATTCTTTTCAACTAAGCATCACTGATAATGGTGTTGTTTTTCAATCATGGATTCAGCATTTCATGCAGCGTACAATAAAAAGATTGGATTCCTGTTTAGATCTCCTACAAATGCACACTGAGGCAAGGCAGGCTTTTTTTTTCTTTCTTTTTTTTCTTTTTGGCATTCCTTTGATCCTCCCGAGAAATTACATTATATTTTTCTTTTGATATCGTGGCATTTTTTTAGAAGCAATGTATCAGCCCTGCCTTAATGAGCCTTTACTTTCTGCACTGAGAAACATCAAATGCACTTTTTTGGAGATCTTATAGGTGATTCTATTCATTTCATCTGTGTCTTCAAAACTTGGAGCAATAGTTTAGTCTGCACAAATTACTTGGCCTGTCATAGATACATTTGATTCTCAAAGGTTTGGCAACCATTCTGTTTTCTTTCTCATCAAATTAGGACACATGACTTCCACTCTTATTCTTCATTCTTACTAATATTTTCAACCACAAAGAGTTTGTTGGCTTCTGATATCAATTTGATTGATACACAAGAGGCCATAGGATTAACAAAATAGCCTCCTAATTTATTTTCTGTTCAGTCATAATGTGCGTGTAATTTGTTTCCTATAATTGTGGCAAGAGCGAGCGCCCGGTTACCAATGCCACGCCCTAAAATGGGAGGAAGAAGACAAGAAAACTGCAGCACAAGTTAAGAAAGCAGATCTTGCTGCTGCTATCTGGTTATTGACCTACTGTGGGTACAAAGCATTCGAGTGATGACAATGATCAACATGTTTTCAGAAGTTCACATCCAAAGAGGATTTGTCACCACTGGGACTGCATGGTGTTGCTGTATCCCTGCCGATGATGTCACTCTTCTTCAAGTGCACAGTCCCTGATGTCTCTTACAAGAACTTCACAATCTTTGTACAAAATTCTGATGGGTCCACCTTTTTGGGCTGCCTTTTGGAAGGGAAGCTCAAAGAGGTGGTCCCATCATGGAAGGTTTCCAGTCATCCTCAAAAATGTCCAGATTTTGTTCAAATTTGGCATAAAGGTACAGGCGCTGACCTCTTTTGCCAAAGGTACACCACACCAGTTAGATTTCATGGTCATTGTGATATGGGGAGGCGTCATCAATTCAATGCAACATATGAAATGCTTTCTATCGGAATAAACTCATGTTTCTTCAAAGTATATGTACAGTCAGCAAAAAAGAAATTACAATTTAACTGTTCATGGTTGGTTCCACGTAATCCGAGCAGACATCTGGTCACATTCAGACATGGAAATCTTAAAATGTGTGTACACAATTGCTTGAATTAACTGTTTGGCTTGTCATAGTCAGTCAAATCTGTGGCTCATTTTTAATCATGTTTGAATCAAAATCTGACACGGCTGACAAGACTATGCTGTCAGTCTATCCTTGTCTTTTATTCTTTTCAAAAAAAGTTTTCGTGTGCCAGACGCTAATGAGTTAAGGCATGTGATGGTGCACGTCACGCAGATTAAGTTCTACTTTCAAGACTCTGTCTGCTTCAGCTTGACAAAGCTGTACACCCCATGAAAGGAAGATGAAAAGGTCTCAACACATTTGGTATGATATTTAATGTCAGCAACAAAGGGATGCAGCCACTATTGGTGAAACCTAACTGGAATGTCTCGTGCAGGGCGCTACACTTAACAGAGGTCTTGTATTACATCTGGTGGCTCCAGTTGACATTGACAGAGTCTCATTTAGTAATGAACAAAAACAGACAGCAACGCAAAAAAGCTGTGCATTCTTCCCTGATAAGTGCACCTCAGATTCATACAAGAACTTGCCGGGTACAGGGAGAAAATCAAGACACAGTGAGCTTTATTTATCTGATGGTGAAGCAATGAAGAAGGATAACAAAAACCGTGTACATGTACGTAAACATATCTATTTGGGCGCCTGGTCCTCCCACCCTGGTACTCTTAGGGTGAAATGATATCTAATAGGTGGCGTAGAATGGAGTTGTATACATGTGTGTTTGTGTGGGAGCAGCTGTCAAACATTGCAAAAATACACAAACACAATGACAAAAAGATGAAAGAGGGCTTTGATGTTAGATCCAGTAAAGCACACAAAGTACACACAGCTTTGTCATATCTTTTCACAAGTAATTCTTCTGAAAGGAAAATAGCTATCTAGGATATTAAATCCTTCATACATGGCCACTCGCAGCCACAGAGCAAACAACGGATGACAATGGAGGGAAGGTGTGTGGTGTTGTCTTACTCACAGGTGTCCTACCTTTGAGCATAGATGTCACTGCTGGCATGCCGTCCACTCATTCCCTGCCGTCACCTGCTATACCCCCACCCCACCCACCCACCACACACACACGCACCACATCATATCATCTTGGTACCATTGCCCATTTTCAATAGCCTAGGTCTTAGTAGTGCCAGAGTGTAAACATGTTTCTGCCTTGTTTTGGTCCATGAATGTGTCCTGACACTTAATATTCAAAACAGTTTGTACCTGGTGCCTGAGTGCCAGGCAGGCTCCGAGGGCCACCTCCGTGAAGCTACATGTGACAGAGCAGTTTCATATTTATCTTGTGAATAGGAAAAGGCATTTTTCACCAGAAGTTTTAGTTTTGTCTCTTTGTCAGAAGCATACAATTTTTTCCCTGGTTCTTCCTCATCTTTTGTTTCCTTTTTTTTTTTTTGTTGCTTTTTGCTTCCACTTTTACTTCTCTTTTGCTTCCACTTTCATTTCCTCATTTGCTTCTTCACTTGCTTCCCCTTCTTTAGGTTCCCTTTTGAGCTCTGCTTTTATATATATATATATATATATATATATATATATATATATATATATATATATATATATATATATATATATATATATATATATATATATATATATATATATATATATATATATATATATATATATATATACACACACACACAATGTATATGTACATGTATATATACCATAGGTCACAGAGCTTATGCAATCCCTCATGTCCATCTGTCTGTCATTTCATCCCTCCCTCCGTCCTTCTGTTCATCCATAAATGCTTGTCAGCATGGTAGTGTGTACAATTTTTAAGTTATATATACTGTGGTTCTTTTAATTTCGCTCTTCGTGCTACCATTCAAAGTGCGAAATTAAAATGTGCGAAAATAAGTTGCATTGTATTTCACTACATTGTATGGCATTGGATTGCAGGTAATTGAAATGTGGGAAAATTCTGTAATTTAAGAAAAATTGAGCTTGCGAGAAATTGAACATGCGCAAAAATTTCTAGAACTACAGCATGTACTCCTTGAATGTTTTTCTAGTCTATGAATGAAAAATATTATAGGTTCTTTTCATTATTGGTGGCACCACCAAGTGGATTATGTAATACTGGGGTAAAAAAAATGGGGAAAAAAATGCTCACGCATGTTCGACTTTCAATATATCCTTATGAAATTTGGTGGAAATATTCTGGAGGCTATTATGTCAAATGTGAGAAGCACTAGTGGCACCACCTGCAGGTAAATGGGAAATATAGGTTAGTTATTTAGTGAAGTTTATAAAATTCATTATGTTGAGAAATTACAGGGCTAATTTCATCAAATGTACAATAAATGTGTATCATGTGGAAGTTGAATATTACGTAATACAGGTGACCTTGACCTACTTTCTGAAGGTCGCTGTGGGAATGAAGGTCATGGAGGGACTACATATCAGTACATGTATTGACAATAACAATACATGCAATTTGCACACACAAGTATGACACATTGTTTCAACTTCCTATCCATTCTTTCTGCTCCTTTATATGTATTTAAAACAGTCACATATGAATCTGTTGAAGGATTTAGCATTTTTAAGATCATATGGCAGAGAATTCCAGATAACTGCCCCAGAGTACACAAATGATGATTTTAAATAATTTTTGTTAGGTTTTGGTAAGTAAAGTTTATCATTTGATGAAGATCTTAAGGTCACATTACAAGTGTCTTTCACATGTACAAACAGGTCTTTCAAATAAGCTGGTGCCATACCATTCATTATTTTATACATGGATATAGCTTCTATTTGCCAAAAATTGCAAGCAAAGTAAATATTTTAAAGAAAATAAAACATTTCCATTCTGTATTGAATTCTTTCATGCATTCTCAACTATTGTAACCTTGCAATTAAATTGTTATAACTATGTAAACCAATGATACATAGGACCTGGTATGCAGTAAATTTATGTAGTCTTCTCAATTTTGCAAGTAGTTCGTTTTTACAACCACCCCAAATTTAACAACAGAAGTCAAAGTTTGGGAGGATGTAGACATTATAGAAAATTTTTCTGACATGGAAAGGAAGGAAATGTTTTATTTTCTTTAAAATATTTACTTTGCTTGCAATTTTTGGCAAATAGAAGCTATATGCTTTTCCCATGTTAGGCATTTATCAACATTTAGCCCCGGTATTTTGTAATTTTCTACATTATCCAGAGAAACATCATTTAGCTTAACATCTACTTCTTTTGCTTCCTCTTTTCGTGTTTTCATTTGATGTCACCTCTTTTTATTTCTTTTCCTATATCTTCATGCATGAATTCCTCTTTTTAGCTCTGCTGACCAAAGGTTGCAGAGCTTACACAATCACTCATTTCTGTGCATCCTTCCGTCCATCTGTCTGTCATTCCATCTGTCCATCTGTCTATCTGTAAACTTGTGAGCACAATACAGTCTACAGTTTTTAAGATAGCCCCATATAACTCTCAGGACCTATCAAGTGTAGGAAATTCTGGGTTGTGTTTGATATTGGTGGTACCACCTACAGTATTATGTAATATGCATGTCTAAATGTGTAAATCTTGTAACCACTCTAGCATTCTTAATGTGTGATAGATCTTCATGAAATTTACTGAGATTGTGGTGGAGGTCAAAGTCTAAGTTGCTCATGATACTAGTGGTGCCACCTATAATTTGATGGAAGTTATGAGTTAAAATGTCTTGAAAGATACCAAATTCCACATCTCGCAAAAATAATTGAATTAGACATGCCAAATTGATAGGATATATACATATATATTGTGTCCAGTACTAATATGTTATATAAGATCAGTGACCTTGACCTATTTTTGTAAGGTCACCAGACCTGTTTAGTTGGAAGAGAGGATTTTGTAATGGTAGGGTGTAGTTTGGACATCAATGGTAAAGAGAATTCAGCCTCCAGATCAAAATTGCACTTGAGTACATTAGTGACTTACTTTTGGGTCACCCTGACCGAATGATTGTGTGACCTTTACCTATTTTCAAAGTCATTAAGCACTTAAGAAAAGGACATTTGGTTCAATATCTTGATAAAGAATAAGGCGAATGATGCCAAATGTACCAGAAATGTGTATCATGTGGAAGTTTGATATTGCATAATATGGATGACCTTGATAAATTTTTCAAGTTTGTGGATTGAATACATTTCAGAAAATTGTTTTGGTGATGGTGGTCAGCAGAGCATTAGGCCCATGGGCCTCTTGTTTGCTTCCTAGCTCTTTTGCTTCCTCATTGATGTTTTTTTTTTTTTGTCTGCATCTTTTGTTTTCTCTTCTTTAGCATCCTTATGATGTTTTTTTATTGATGCAATTGGTTTTTATGCAATGAGAGAGGAAGTATTTGACAAACATTCATGAAACATAGCATGGGGCTGTCTACTGATATATTTGGCACAAAGTCAAATGGGATTGCACGTGGATGACCTTTCTGACCTATTCAAAGGTCAAAGAGTCACATGTAAACAGTATTCCCCCTCGTGATAATTTGGAAATGATATGATGAAAGCTGAAGAAACTTGGTATCAGAATCATTATATATCTTGGGATTGTATATCAATGACTATGATCAAATTTAATTTGCAAGGTCACAGGGGCCATGTAACAAATTGTTTTCTCTGCAGTAAGTTGAGAATAATTTTGAGAAGCATATTTGAACTTGCTTTGATAATGTATCTTGGTGAAGCCTCACATAGGATTGTAAATGGGTAATGGTCATGTAGTTGTCAATGTTACTGTGCTAATTGCATAAAGTGAGTTCTCATATAATAATCAAGGATTTAATCATGTGAGGGAAACACGTGGATTTATAATGTTGCAAACATTTAATTTTATTTAAGCAATTGTGTAAGGAGAATTTGCATTAATTTCTTTTTGAAAAATCAAAATTTCACACATTTACTGACCAGACTCACCAATCTGTGGTTAAAAAGTGTTAAAATTAAAATTTCTATGATTTTGAATTTTCAAATGGAAAAGCATGGTGAAATTTGTGGAAATTAATACCTGATAAAAATTTGTGTTAAAACATTTCGTTAGTACAATGTACTAACATATAATGACCGTAAGTAACCCTGAGTAGTGGTGACACCTACTGATTGGCGTTAAAACTAGCCTGTCAATCAATATCCCAGGTGATATTTGTGGGGAATTTTTTGTTTTGTTTATATTTGATTTTTTTTTTCATGTGTGTTTACTTCATTTCACATTTTCGCATCCTTACCAGTACAGAAGCAATCACATAACCATGCATCAAACCAACATATGTCTTTTTTGTAATGCTTTCATCCAAATTACAGCAATTCATGTCAGATCATATACAAAATAATTCAAGAGCATGGAAGCTTTTAATCTTTAGATAAGAAGAGGCTCACATTGTTCCCAAATGAATCACATGAAAGATGATTCCTAGTCATTTATTTTACATCGGGCTCCTGGAGATTCACCGCACTCCATGTACATGCCATTGTTTACTTGAATGTAGCAGTACCTGCTGCATTATTGCATCATCAGAATAAACGTCACATGTCCTGCTCTTTTTTTTTTTTTTTTTAAATTTTTACAGCCGTCTACACATATACAAAATTTGTCAAATTTCAAGATTTAAGAAAGAAACAAAAAACAAAAGAATGTACAGGTGAACATTACATGCAGAAAACAAGAGATTGATAAGTGACCACACTGACATTTTCATGACATTTAAAGCAGGAAGTGGAAGAAGAGACGTAATTATTTATTTATATATCTGTATTTTTTATAGCAAAAATCCATTTGCACGCAATTGTGCACAAACACAGAGTCTGTGGGTACATGAAGGCTAAGTTAACTCTTAGCTGACTTTAATCTTAAATTTTGCACTCAGTTCATGAATATTTTGCCTTTCATATGACATACAGCGATTTAGGAAATTGCTCACATTGTTGTGATGTATTTATGGCAACTTTGTAGGGAATATTATTACATCATGAGTGTATATGTGTATATATATATGTGTGTACTCTGATCCCAAATCATTGGCTTTGTATATCGTGCGAAAGCAACTCACAAAAAATGTCAACAGTCACAAAAGGATAAGAGTTAACCAGCTCCAGTTCTGCGCATCAGTTACAATTTTGTCACAGAACACTGGTATAACTGTTACCAGGTGAACAGAATGCAATTTTTGGTTTCTTTGAAAAAGATACGTTTGAATTAAAAAGGCCATGGCTATAATTGCAGGGCAGATATAAGTTTTCACAATATTCACTTTGTGTCTTTTGGAAGCTAAAACAATGAGTGGTAATACTACTCCTGGTATTGTGTGTCACATTGTGCATGGTGGAGGCAATATTCGATAACACAAGAGCAACCTGGACATCTGTTCAGATGGTGCGGCTTACAGAACAGTCACAGGTGCATCTTTTGGCAAATTTAAAGTGTGATTTGATGGAAAACACCGTCATGATATAGAATGGACAGAAGTATGCGCATCAACTTCATTTACCAGTCTTACAGCGAGGCACATGAAATTACTAATGTGTCACATTGGACACAAGGAAGAATAAAATCCTGTGAATTGAAAGTACATGATAAGAGGGGAGTATACATGTAGGTTACTAGACCCATGTTTGAAAAAAAGAAGAGCAACAGTTACTTGTTGGAACTCTCATCCTGTGTGCAATGCATCTCCACCAAAAGCACACATAATTTACTCTTTATATAACAGTCCCTGATTTTTCCATACATTTACCTAGATTTAAGATGACAATTGCACATTTAAATTCTTCATGAAAAGAGCTTTCACTCAAGTACCAACTTGCCTATAGTCTTCAGTCAGTGGTTTTGGCAGTGCCTGGCAAGTCACCATAGTATGGAATGAGTTAAGCCCCATTTTTTACCAAAAGGTCAAACAAAAAATACAGTAGTCTTTGTCTTAAAAGGAGACCCTATATGCACCAGAAATGCACCCTTGTAAGAGGGGTGGCCTCTCTTCCAGGAGGAAATGAAAGGGAAATATATTAATTGCTGCTTGGGGAAGTGGCCTCCCAAAGGGATGGGGGTGGGGGAGGCTTATAAAAGTATTAACCCTGTATCAACACCCTTTCATAAGAATATGGATTTTTTTCTCCCATGGGAGATTTATATTTAATAAAGAATAAGAAACAAATGGATTTTCCATGAGAGACACTGTCAAATTTCAATTGAAAAACCTGAAAGGTAAGACAAAAAGAATTGGGAGATATACCTCCCAAATGGTGACACTTCACTGGTATGGGCAGGGGTTTGTTTCCTGTAAAATGATACTGGTTTTTTTATGTCATGTGATGTGTGATTAAAGGGTGTGTGACACATGGCTGGGGTTTTCAGTTTTGTCTGATGGGAGCTGAGAGTATGCCCCCTGTCAATAGGCCTACCATGTCGCAATCACAAACACAGCTGTTGGAAGTCACGTCTTCACTCTCCGCCAGGTGGTGCTGGCTAATGCACATGCAGGCTGGTTTCAAGATTTTATAAGAGAATATCAGCTACAGTTGTATTGGTGAAAATGATGCACTTTTGCTAAGAAAAAAAAATGCTTTCAATAGTTCTAACAGTTTGTGTGGGAAAAAAAAAATGTTGTCTGTGACCAACTAGTTTATAGACCTGTACAGTCAATCTGTAAATGTTCAAATGGTGAAGAGTGCTAATATTGGCATTCAATGAGACTCGCCCTCCTAAATGCTGTAGTAAAAATTGAGTGCTGAGCTAGCTCCTGTCAGAAACTTCAGCCGTCTAAAGAGGTTACCATAGAAGTAATTTTGCAATGCAGACAGATCAACAGCTGAGTCCTTGGCATGAGCTGTGTACTTGAAGCAGCCAACTCCTGACAAGAACTTAGCTGTTGACCTGAGTCATATTATCTTGACAGGTCTCATTGACAGTTCTCTTAATGGAATCATTTTTCTTTATGACCCCCTCCTAGCAGAGGAGGGGCATATAGAAATTGCTTTTTCTGTGAGTCCATCTGTCCGCATTTTGTGTCCAGGTTATAATTTGCTTGTCCTTCAAGTTAGATTAATAAAACTTTACAAATAGGACATCCGGACATAAGGATGTGTCATGTACCAAAATTAGGTTACTAGGTCAAGTATCTGGGTCACAGTGCCATATTGTTGTAAAATCGTGTCCGGGCTATAATTCCTTTACTATGTAACTTAGGTCAATGAAACTTTACACACAGATGCATCTACACATAAGGGTGTGTCATGTACCAAAAGTAGGTCAGCAGGTCAAGTATCTGAGTCACAGTGACATATTCTTATAAAATCCTGTCCGGGTTATATTCCTTTATTGTTTAACATAGTTTCATGAAACTTCACACACACATATCTTGGTCTGAAGGTGTGTTATGAAACTGAAGTAGGTCACTAGGTCAAGTATCTGGGTCACACTGACAAAATCATGCAAAACTAAATAACACTTTATGTCTGGCCTGTAATTCTGCTGTCCTTCAAGTTAGATTAATAAACCTTTACACACAGGTGCATCTAAATATAATTAAGGGAGTGTCATGAACCAACATTATGTCACTAGGTCAAGTATCTGGGTCACAGTGACATATCCTTGTAAAATCACGTCCGGAATATAATTCCTTTACTATTTAACATAGTTTCATGAAACTTCACATGCACATATATCTTGACCAAAAGTTGTGTCATGAAACAAAAGTAGGTCACTAGGTTAAGTATTCAGTCCTGTCCTATTTGTGTCCTGGCTATAGTTCTCTTGCCTTTCAATTTACATAAATGAAACTTTACACACAGGTGCATCTGGACATAGGGGTGTGTCATGTACCAAAAGTAGGTTGTGTGGTCAGTTGTGTGGGTCACAGTGAAATATTCCTGAAAAATCATGTCCGGGCAATAATACCTTCAGTATCCAACTAGGTTAATGACACTTTACACACAGATGCATCTACACATAAGGGTGTGTCATGTACCAAAAGTAGGTCACTAGCTCAAGTATCTGGGTCATAGTGATATATCCTTGTAAAATCGTGTTCGGGTATTATTCCTTTACTGTGTAACTTAGCTTAATGAAACTTGACACACATATGTATTGACCTAAAGGTGTGTCACAAAACAAAAGTAGGTCACCAGGTCAAGTATCTGGGTCTCCACTGTTCATGTTCGTGCTATAATTTGCTTGTCCATCAACTTAGAATAATGAAACTTTACACATAGATGCATCTGGACATAAGGGTATGTGATGTACCAAAAGAAGGTCACTAAGTCAAGTATCTGGGTCACAGTGACATACTCTTGTAAAATCATGTCAGGGCTATTATTCCTTTACTATTTAACTTAGTTTCATGAAACTTCACACACACACACACATCTTGATCTGCAGGTGTGTCATGAAGCAAAAGTAGGTCACTAGGTCAACAAGCTTGCTCAAGGTGATATATTCATATGAAACTGCATTACACTTCCTGCCCGGGCTATAGTTCTGTTGTCCTTTTACTTAGAATCTTGAAACTTTACACACCTGTGTATCATGGACACAAGAGTGTGTTATGCATAAAAGTAGGTCACTAGGTCAAGTATCTGGGTCATGGTGATAGCTTATTTATATTGCATTCAGTCATTCTAAAATGAGACCTGTGATAAGCAAGGTTATGAATGATGTGAGGTGGCATGGATCCAGCAATCACTGATTGCCTTTTAACAACCATTGAAACTAGTCAAAAAGCATCAAAGCAGACGACATTTGACCACCAGCCGGTTTTAGCCAGTAAAAGGGGTAAGTGGTTAATGGGATGCTTTATTGAAGGAATGCTAGATAACACTACATGTCTCCATCTGCGGAAACTGCTGAATGTTTACATAAACTATGCAAACTGTTGCTTACTATTTTAAACAATGACACAGCTCAGCATTTCTGTTTGGTATATAAAATACATATTTATCTTGCTTTGTGGGGTCACATTCAGTAAAGCCAGTCTTGAAAGACCAACCTAATGAAGCGTCAAATTCTGGTCACTCAAAACTGTTTGTCTATAGGAAACAATACACACAACAGGAAACATACTGTAAATCACCAGTGGATGTTCATGGCATGCAATGAACTGGCCATCCGTTCACTGACATGACATGTCAAACAACAGGTTTCCCAGGCATTTGGGGGGGGGGGGGTTGCATGATAAATATAGTGATTTCAACACAAACAAAGGCAAAATTTTCTGGGTTAGTTACAACACAATTATACAGCATTTACGCCTAAAATTATTGGCGCTGGCCATTTTGACACCTAACCATGGCATGAATGATGCTAGCCAGCGATGGTTAGTCCTATCAATGCATAGGTAGAATGACAGTGTTTCTCTCCAACATATATTGACACATGCAAGGTGAAGTACACATGTGATCCCTACTTTGAATTATCCAAATACATTGGTTACAGTATATGCTTATTTGTCAAATCTGATGTGTTTTATGTAACTTTACGTGCCACATAATTATGACCAGTGATCATCCAGAAAGTCACTTTGAAAAAATAAGCAAAAACACTGAACATTGGCCAGCAACCCTTTGCACATCAAAGGTATATTGCAAGCTCAGAATATCAGCTGTGTGAGACCCTCTGAACATTGATTTGCCTCCACCTGTAGTCTACACCCCCACAGCCTTGTTGACCAAACCTGTTGGGTCTGTATCTGTAGAGGGAGTTTCTCAGACAAATTTTATAAGAAAAGAAAGAAGAAAGCTGCTCTCATAGCCTGTGGATGATGTCAATCTTTGAAAAAAATATAATAAATAAATAAAAGAAAAAATAAAAGAAGAAAAACTAAGTGACAAAAGGTAGTTTCCATAGCCATTGGAGGACATGAAACATAAAAACCGCAAACTTTTTCAGTTCATTTTATGGCATATACAGATGTACAAGCAAAGTATCCGCAAGGTTGGTCTTTCAGACCACTGTGTTTGCATAGTTTGCTATTTACACCTCCCCTGTGTGACACAAGCTGAAGAACCTCCCAGAGAAGCACAGTGTTTTAAACAGCAACTGATAAAACCAAGAAACCCAGTGAAGTTGACATCAAGTTGTGCCTCAGAACGTTCTGCATCTCGCTGTGAGCAAAAGCATGAGTATCATCCCAACTATGAATCCTAAGTTGATGCTATAGGCACATCCAAGGAACCCACAGTTGTAGAATTTGAGTTTATGCAGATTACGGGCACTTGAAAAGTTTTAAGTTTTGCATATCTTCAAAACTGTTAAAGCTAGCAGTGCCATTCAAACTTTTAATTCACAGGTTTGTGCTTTAGGTGCATCCGCTGGACCACAAAGAAAGTTGCAGAATTTTAATTTATGCTAATTAGGGACACTTGAACAAGTTAAATGAGGTAGAGGTGTCTGTCATTCCTTCAGTTCTTAGGTTTGTGCTACAATACTGTCCAATTCAGCTTTGAAAGCACACAGACAGATTTTTTTAAGCAAATCTTTTTTTTCTAGTGTTCATTTATTTTTGTGTGGGATGGTCATATTACTAATGGCAAAGTTAAATTAAAGATATGTACATGTGAATAGTGCATAATTGTGCTCCAGATGGGTCATAACCCTAAGATGCCCCCAACAGGGATATGACTAACTAGTATGTGTATTAGATTACCCCCCCCCCCCCATATAGGACAGTCAACAGCTTTCCTTGGCTGGGGTTGGGCACTTAGTGCCCAGCCCCAGGCAAAGAAAGCTGTTGATCTGGGGCATGTGATTGTGATACATTTCTCAGTCAAAATGTTTTTCGTTACTGTTGAAATTAGTTGAAAACAATGAAGCAAATGACATTTGACCACCAACCAGTTTAGATCGTTTGAAGGAGGAAGGGGTTAATTGGCATTAGTAAACCTTTGGGAATAAAGCAGTGTTGTTATCTGTATGCGGGTTGGCCTTTGAAGTACTCCTTGTAAGACTGGTAGAATTATTAAAGATGCATCACTAACGTGAGCACAACATCATTCTCCAGCCCCCAAGTGGGCCACATTACCTAGAGAAGATGGTGTATGGAACCTTAGATGGAGAAGGTGGGCATAGCTGAAAAATGGTCAATGTTCCTGGCATTCAACAGCCAGGGATCAGTCATTATTCTGTTCTCCACACTGTCAGTTGATCCCTCCTGGGAAAACAATATCTTTTTCAACTTCCTGTTTTCTGTGTTGCACCGAGGTGTCACTGCATATCATATGTAACTCTTGTGCTATTTCCTGGCTTTCAACATTGCATTGTGTTGCTGACCCAGGTAAACTTAGTAAAAGGGTAAATGATGCTACATCAAGGTACACAGTGATCTAGTTCATTCTGATATTTCTGGTACTCTGGCTCACATGATCGTCATGATGTTATTTCCCAGTGGGGGGTCAGTGGGGGCATTCCATACACATGTACCTAGCTATACAGGCAGGTGCCATGGAAAAGACCTCTTGTTTTGTCTCTTTACCTGCTCCCAAAGACTCCTGGTTTATGAAATCCTTGAGTCTGTCTGCAGAAGGACCCCAGTTTCTGGACCCCCGGGGGTGGGAGGAAGGATGATGTTGCAAGCTCAGAATATCAGCTGAGTTCCTTGGAAGACTGATTTGCTTCCATCTGTGGTCAGCAGTCTGCATGCATGTTGACTAAGCAACAACTTGTGTGTCTGCATCAGTGTAGTGAGTGTGTCATACACACTGCCTGCATGGGATGATTTTCAAAGCACACACACACACACAGAGACAGACACACACACACACACACACACACACACACAGACAGACAGACAGACACACACACACACACACACACACACGACTGCATACCTTTAATGCTCCTCAATACAAGCTCTCCTAGAGTCCCCTCCATTTCCCAATTTTTTCAGCTTCCATTAGATCTGTACATACAGTCTATACCCTCAGTTGAGCCTAACCCACCCTCACTGGGGAGTGCCTCCTATCTGAGGGATATTTGGGAATATTTTCAAAATATTAGTGGTTGCTATTCTGTCCATTGTGAATTACTTTTGAAATGTTAACTTAGCAATCTGTCAATGTTGGCCCCCTCAACTGAGCTGAGCTGATCTGGTCACATCGCATGTTAACTTTTCTTTTTAGTGTGGACATTTAGAGTTGATACAAGTTGGTTGCAGTGTGAACTGACTGTATGTAAAGTATCCATGTACACCTTAACATTGGTTCAATAGTATGCAGCATTGTCTAGCTATTATTAACCCTTTTCCACTCAAATCTCCCAAAAGTGCCTGATGTAATTGTAATCGGCTTTAATGTTTTTACATAAATTTCTCATTACTACCACTAGAAACCATTTTTGCCGAGATTTGTATGTAAGACCATTTATGATGGTGTGTCCTAGGTCAATAGCTTTTGCCCAGTCCATAGCAAGGAATGCTATTGACGCAGTCGTTCTCTGACCAAGATGTGTTAAGAAGTTCAAATTTCCATCTATTCTCTTCAAGTAATACCTGAATTGATAATATTACTGTACATCTGCACTATCTTCATCATGTCTTATTTTTCATAAAATCCATCAAAGGTGAAAATAAAGACCGCTTGAGGCTACTTTGATCTTTCTAATGCCAACTAAAATTTCAGAACAAAATACTCCTAATCTTTCAAAATTTGACATAGTTGTGAAGATACAGAATTGTTCAGTAGATTTCTAGCCATTCTTCAATCAGGAAAAAAAAATAAAGTCTACATATACATAATTTGTAAGATTACAGTAAAACACTTGAGGATACAAGTTGATTGCAGTTAGCAGACTAAAAGACTGACGCATGTGTTGTGTGGTATGAGGGAGGCTACAGTGTATCTTTCACCTCAGTTACTTTGTGTTTTTGTAGAGATAAAGATGATGAACTGAGCCGGCAGGCAGAGCAACACAAGCAGCAGCTACAGCAGCACGAACAGGCGTTTGCACAGTTCAAAGACCAGGTGCAACACAACTCTGGCAAGATGTTTGAGGACATGAAACAACAGGTGCTCGCTTTCTTCTTCTTTGAAACTTTTCACGTAAGAAATGGCTGAGTTGGCAGTGTATCTTAACCCTGTGAGCTCTAGTGTGTTGTGACATAATAGGCTTAAAGCTGGTAGATTGCCTCATGGAATCTGACGAGTTAAGATCTGCATGTGATTAGCTGAACTCACAGATGCATAAACATGCATGATGAAGAAAGTTACATGTGACAACTTTGGGCCAGTTTACATGTACAGTTGAATCCTTTACGCATATATTCAAATGTCGTACAGTGGCACTAATGCTTCATACATGTATTTAATACTGCACATGTCTGGCCATATTGCCACTTGAAAATAAAACTGGTAATGGGCAGAAAGAGTCAAAGAGTTGTTCATACTGCTGCCTTTTCCTTGTATTGTCCTTAGATCTGCCTCTTATTTGATTCTGTTTCTTTGCCATCAATCAGGGGTTTGACATCTTTCATCTGTTTCCTCTCTGTGTGATTTCTCCCTTTCTTTGCATCTTTTCAGCTCTGTCATTGACGAGCCTTTTGCTGTCGTTCCTGTTTCATAGTGTAGCCAGTATACTGCCTGACACATCCGTTGTTTTTCTAGTGATCCATTCAAAAAAAAAGGAATCTCATCAAAGTTAGAATGCATCATCCTTTCTGTATTTGCAGAATGGCCCAGTGTGCATCATAATCTGTCCATTTGTTATCAGAAGGAACCATGTTGTTGTGTCCACACCCCCTCCCTTCCCCCCCCCCAGGTGACCAGAGGGAAGACTTTTATTTTTCCTAGCAAAAGAAAGGAAGCAAAACATTGGTGCTATATATAAGACAGCAATTAAAGGCGCGCTGTACCTCTGATGCCCCGCTACTTCATCATATCTACATGATTATAGATCTCAAAGTACAACATGCGCATGCTGCATCTTACCATTGTTGTGTCTGTGATGTTCAGTCTTTTATCCCTCAGTTGCTAGCCTGTGTATTCAGTCTTTCATCTCTTTGCTTCACACCCGTCAAGTCTCTAAGGCATTACCATTCATTTTATGGCAACCATGCATATGTTTTAATATTACCTTCTTTTTTTTTTATCCTTAAAGCACTTTGTGCAAGGTTTGAAGTGGCTGTCATGTGTTTTTGTAGAAGTGGCTGCAGTCTGGCTCCTATTTCTGTCTCTGTCAACTATTTGCCAGTAGCTGTTATGCCGTTCATGGTACACTTTTGTGGCATGGTAGTTAGTGTACTGCCTTTGTGAGGGCATCATTGACTACTGTGACAATTGCGGCCTGTTTCAGACCAAGGAGTGACCTGCCACCATGACCAGTATCATGTTTATTGTCCATCAAGGCCTAGAGTCTGAGAAGACCTTTGAATGATGACTGAGACTGTATATACTCTGTATATGCCAGTGATAGTCATTTTTAAAGGATGGGGATAAAGGGAAAGTGACATAATTGTAGAGTTATGACTAGCACTATGAGGACTCCTGCCATTAGCCTGTCTTTGGATGTGCTGTACTCTTAGTTGGATGGTGAAGATACATAGTACAAAAAGGTCAGAAAACCCTGCACATATGTTCATGTTTACATTTGCTAAACAACTTAGCGTATACACTATTTTTCTGTGTGTTTCTATGCAGCCCAGCTTTGTTAAAGTAAATGTTGAGCTGGATTTTGATTCATACCATTGACCACAGGCTGTGAGTAGAGCCCATGATCATAATGATGTAGGTGGAGCCAGGGATGATTGCAAAGCAAGGCTCATTGGATTTGGAAATCCTTGACAGCCCTTGAATTTGATGTCACATTTTAAAGACCTTAATCGTCCTTGAAATGCTATAGGATGGTCCATGAAAGTCATTGTAAATTGATTTTACGAGGGCTGGCTGAAAAGTTCTAAGCCTAAGTTTGATATCTTAGTGAGATTGAAACAAACTTTTGCCACCAACAAGTACAATCATTCAATAAATCCTAGACATAAGAACTGCAACTGTAGTGTGATTAGTGTCTTTGTACCAGACCATCTTGTGAAACTACCCAAAGGCATTGAAATCACCAGAAATGGACAAAACTGGCTATAGGGCAGTCATCAAGTACCTGCAACTGAAAGGGTAACTCCAACACAGATTCATGCTGACATGGTCTCCACTTCAGGGGATGATGCCCCTTCCTTTTCCACTGTTCAGAACTGGGGTGTGGAATTCAAGTATGGCAGACAGAGCCTTGACGATGAAGCGCGTCTTGGAAGGCCTTCAACAGCAACCGCCCCCGAAAACATTACCGGGGCGCATGACATGGTGATGGCTGATGGACAATTGACCACTCAACATATTGCTAGTGTTGTGGGCATCTCGCATGAGAGGATTGAGCACATTATCACAAAGGAGTTGGGAATGACAAAGGTTTCTGCAAGATTGGTTCCAAAGCTCTTTACAGCGGATAAGAAACATGTCTGATTCCTGGCGTCCTGGGACAATTTATGCCGTCTTGAAGCAGATCCTGATGATTTTTTTGGCCCGATTTTTAACCATGAATGACACTTGGATTCATAACATAAACCAAAATTCAGTCTAAACAATGGCAGCATCTGGGATCACCAACCCTCCAAAAAGCCAAGTTAGTTCCTTCTGCTGGAAAGGTGATGGCTTCAGTCTTTTGGGATTCCAAGGGTGTTCTGCTGATTGACTATCTTGAAAAAGGCCAGACTATCAATGGAAGATATTATGCTGACCTACTGAGACAGTTGCGTGAAGCCATCAAAGCTAAGCAATGGGGAATGCTCACTAAAGGAGTCCTCTTCCACCAATACAATGCTCCTGTTCACAAATCTGTGGTTGCCGTGTCAGCAATCCGTGATTATGGCTTTGAAGTCATTGACCACCCCCCTGTTATTCACCTGCTTTAGCCTTGTCAGACTCCACCTGTTTCCCAAAATGAAAAAAGGAACTAGCTGGTTGCCATTTTTGTAGTAATGATGATGTCATTTCCGCTGTGAAAGACTTTTTTAGGGTAGTAGAATAAAATTTCTTCTTGACCTGCATCCAGGCCTTGCAGCATCACTGGCAAAAGTGTGTAAACCTAGAAAGGGACTATGTAGAGATATAAATGAAAACCATCAACTTTGTACAGGTCTTTTACAGCTAGGCTTAGAACCTTTCAGCCAGCCCTCGTAAGTGCAAGAATTTCTTGACATGCATGTATATTTTCTTTCAATAATCTTCACTGATGCTGCCATCATCTCCCAAAATACCATCAGAGGTCCTTTAACTTTTGACAATTTTGCTCTTGAAGGCAACTGAGTCGTTGAAGTTCAAGGCTGTTAAAGTATATCAACCCTGCAAGAGTATATACTGTAGCCTCATAATCAAAGAATAGCAACCTTAGGGATGTTGCTGAAGACCTTATAAGAGGGGTGGCTTCTCTTGAGGGGATAATATAATGGTAATACCATACATGTACTTTTTGCACAAGAATGCTGCATGGCCTCTGGTGAGGGGAGCCTTATAAGAGGGGGACCACTATATATATATATATATATATATAGTGGTCCCCCTCTCACCAGAGGCCACCCCTCTAATAAGGCCACTTTTTGGCTGCATTTTGGGTGGCCTTATAAGAGGGGGACCACTATATATATATATATATATATATATATATATATATATATATATTGCAGATGGAAAAAGTGGAAGCTGACCTGAACAGATCCAAACAGTTAAGAGAGAAGCAGTTATGTGAATTTGAGAAACAACAGGAAGAGGAGAAGAGCCGTGTTAATCAACAGGTGAGTCAGATCACTTTTACACTTATCAAGAAAGGGAAAACAGATATCCCAGAGGTCCCATTATCTCACACCTGGCAATAACTGAACTTTGATGGCAACAGTGGGGACTGGGCTGATTTGTAGTTCAGTATCCTTTCTTCTTGCTTTGCCAGGGAGAAATCTATACATGGAAATGCTTTGACTAAACTTGCAAATAAAAGGAAATTACTGAGAATTTCAGTCTGAGAATTCAATGTTTTTGTATGAATATAATTAGCAATTGATTCTTAGCGAGAAGGAGGATGTATTATTAGTATTTGTCTATTGGCTTGTAATTGGGGCATTTTCTGTGTTTTAATTGTTGATTTAAATGTTTTAATTTTTCAAAACTTGTTCCTAATATTGAGCTAAAGATACCGGGCGAAGGTCGCAACGGCTAGTGGAGATGGGTCCGACCGGTTTCGTTTCGACTGAAACTCATCAGGGACTGAGGGGAAAATGACGCGACGTCTGTTTATATACCAGAGTACAACTTTTCCGTTGCTACGCAAAACACGGGCTTGTGATTACGTAACACGGAGCTCCGGACTTCGTGTGACAGTGGTTGTCAACGCAAAGTTGAATCCAAATGAAAATTTGAATTACAGTGGACTCAAAAGATTGAGGTTACTGTTGGTGCACTTCAGGGGTCGTTGAGTGCATAAACAGGAATAGTTCGTGGAAAAACAAAGTTCCACTGAAGCCCTGCTGAAGGAGCTTCTGGCTGTGTGACTACACAGTAAACGAATAGTTGTGCATCTTCCCATAGGTAAATCCATTGAATATGTCTACCTAGCAGAAAAACATAGGTAAATGAGCTCTGGAACAAAAATTTAGCATAAGACTGAGCAAGGGAGCTCATTTACCCATGATGTTGAGACCGAAGGGCTCTAGTGAGCGCAGTTGGTGCATCCAATGTCTCTCCCTGTCTAGTCGCCACTGTCTAGTGCGTTCTAGACGAGGGGGAGTATAGATGTATTCCAGTATGTGAACTTTCAAATTCAGTTCAGAATGGTCTAGTTGGGCAAAATGTCTGCCCAACGGTTGGTCGAGTACTTTGTTATTGATATAACGAAAGTGCTCGCGGAGTCTGTCCTTCAGTGGACGGAGCGTTTGACCAACATATTGTTTGTGACAAGTTCCGCAGGTGAGGAGGTAAACTAGATTGGAGCTTTCACAGCAACCCCCTTTGGGGACACGGTATGTTCGCCCTGTTTGTGTGCTTTTGGCATTGCCTGAAGTGTCCAGGCAAGCACAATACTTGCAACTGGTTTTGTTGCATTCATTAGAATGTTTCTTTCCAGAAACTGCAGGGTTGGATTGAGATTCTGGATGATATCGGATCCGGGAACGGACCAATACATCAGAGAGACTCTGTGCTTTCTTGAAACCAATGATCACTTCCTTGTCCATTAGGACTTCAGCGTTTGGTTAAGCTTCTAAGATCCTCCAATTGTTTTGGATGATATCTTTGACAGGAGGAAGTGATGGATTGAACGTCATGATCAAGAAGAAATTTTCTTGGTCTGTTGTGTTGGCTGGTTTGGGAGCCAGAAGAGATCCTCTGCTGGCCCGGTCCACTTTGTCCTTGGAGTTTAAGAGGATATGATCAGGATATCCTCTGAACTCGTAATACTTTGTTCCTAATATTGTTGACCCTGAATCCTACTTCTGTTTTGGTGAAGTTTTACGTACATACCTGCATTGTTCTCTTAAAAGGCAGTGGCTAATATGCTTGAAAATTTTGTGAGGAATGTAATGAAAATGTGATAGTGAAAGCATACAAAAGTGGCTTGTATGGGAGAAGAGGGCTTCAGCACTAATAGTTTTCCAGTTCTGTTTCATTGTGGATAATACATGAAAAGGCAATTGTTTCTGACTTAGTTTACTGTTGCATGTACAGATACAGGAGCTGAAGATGACATACGAGCAGGAGAAAGAGAATCTCCTGCGAGATATACAGGCAGAGAGAGAGGCCAGGCAGTCCCAGCACCAGCAGGAGATGTCAAAGGTCACAGAGCCACTGCGCGTAGAGCTCACAGAGTTCCAGAGCCAGGCTAAAGAACAGCAGGACAGAGACACTAAGGTCAGGTGCAAGTCACTGCCATCAACTCCATTGTCCAGTTTACCTGTAGTACCAACTGCTAGTTTGCTGTTGATTGATCATAAGTATTAAAGCTTGCTCGAGAAAGAGGAAACAAACAGTGAACATACACATTTTTATACATTCAAGAGAAAAATCTGTCAACAGTGACAAAAAAGATTATAGTAAGTGGTTGGGACCTCTGTTTTTGATCTACAGGTACATGTAAACCTTGTGGCCACCTGTTGATCTGCATGTTTGTGTCACAATATGGATCACCCCATTGTCACAGCATGCAAGAGAAGGGGCTTCACATATGTCACAGATTCCTGAACTTCAAATTCCACCCAACTACTTGTACATATTTCACTCATAAAAATCTCCACCCAAAATACATGTACATGTATCAATCATAAAAATCTCCCTTTTTTTTCAGAAAAATCCAAATATTCACAGTGTAATTATGCACGATTTTTTATTTATTTATTTTTTTTTTTTTGTGACAGGCTACTTTTCTGCTGTGGGTTGCTGTGAAAACAAATATACTATACTTTGATACAAAGTGATATATAAGAGATTGCAGCACATGACTGTTTATAGAAATTGCCTGTCCTTAGAGAGTTATAGTGATGGGTAGAGTTTGTGTGCTTCCACAGACTATTCAGGAGCTGGAACAGCAGGTGCACTCGTTACGGGAGGAGGTGGTGCAGGCCAATCAGTTACGCAAACAGCAGCTGGTGGAGCTGGGACTGCTCCGAGAGGAGGAGAAGCAGAAACAGATGAGGGACCACGAGGGCGAGGTGAGGCATCTGTCTTTATGCTCTGCCCGAGCAGCCACCACGACTGTCCATATGGCCTGGTCCAACTCAAATTGTAACCAATTGCCTGCAGGTCTGCGTCAATGTCTTAACCTAACTTTATCATTGATAGAAAATGTTTGTGGATGAAAAATATAAATAAGGCCTATCGTGATATCATTCCCCAGGTCAACAACTTTCTCTGGTGCTAGTTGGATGTAATGCTCCCAGCCCATGGTGCAAGGGAAGCTGTTGCCTCAGTTGTGGTCTAACCATTAAGGTCATGAGTCAGATGTCTTTTTGGGGGTGGGGAGGGGTTCTTATTTTTGAAGTTTTATCATTGAAAATGTTTGTAGAGATAGTGCTGAAAAATTATGCCTCCCATCTTAGGGAGCAGGCATTATGTTTTTGCCGATTTAGGCCAGTGTGTGTCTGGTAGTTTGCATCTTAAAAGATGCTTCAAAGAAATAACTGAATGACAAACGTTGCCAAGGTAATCATGTCAAAGTATGTTGGAGAGCATGTTACCAAGTTTGAATTAAATATTGTGAAGTTAAATCTAGAGATCATGAAGCCATGCTAAATATTCTAAAAAAGAAAAAAGAAAAAGAAAGAAATGGAAATTCATGTTGTTAAAGTAGATGTGCTGAACCAAACTGAAGAGCATGTTGCCAAGTTAAAAGTAAATATGACATAAGCTACAGATCATTAAGTTAAAGTAAAGATGCTCAAGTAGTATAAACTAGAGATCATTGTGCCAAAGTCAATGTTACAGGCTAAGCTGGGGGTCTTGAGTGTGTAGCCGCCATGCCGTACTGAGCCTGAGCTGTATATGGTGCAGTTGACTTGCTCTACAAAGACGTTTAGATAAGCGTGCCAACGTATTGCCCTGAGCAAGGGAAAAAGGGACCCTCAATCTGCTGGCAGACAATGTCTTATTGTGATCAAATGAAATCTTAAACAAAGATCTCTTTCATGCAGAGACTCTATTACAAACACAAGAAGATCCCTTTAGACACAAGGCTATTTGGTGTCATCCGTGTGGATACTTGGACTTTGTGTTCATTACCATACATCATGTGCTGATGGGTACAGACAGCATATGATTTTCCTGTCTTATATTGAAGCATATCCTTTGCCTGTTGGCAAAGATCTCATGTCAATATCTCTCTGCTTGCAATTAATGACTTCCTCTGCAGCCTGTGTCAAGGCACTTTGATGTTACCCGACATGAGCTCATCACACTTGGTGTATTGTGCACAAGTGTCACTGAAAATAGACCCTCTTTTCTTGCACTAGCATACCAGTAAGAATGCTCGTGTTGGATAACCCTGCCTGCTTTCAAAGCCCAGGTCAACATTTTGTCTTGCACCGGCTCCCCCGAGTTTGTCAAGTTGGCTGGTACTCTTTAAATCACTATATAGCTTTGATGTAAAGTCTTTCAGGAAATTGTTGATCTTCCCCATGTGTAGAGTTGTTGTGTAGACAGTATGTCGTGCTGCTAGCTTATTGGATGTTTGACTACAAATGTTAGAAGCTAGTAAGTGCTGTTCAACAGACAATTACTACGCTGCACGATGTCTCCTTCCGTAACTTCGTGTGAGTTTGGGAAGATGGAGTTTGCTTTTGCCTTTGTAGATGTACATGTATGTATTTCTGCGTTACGACAATAATTGGTTTAAAAAATCGGATCAAAGAAAATTAATCATTGTAAATGAAGACAAACAGAGTTTGCTAATTTATTGGAGGTAATTAATTAAATGGGATTTAGCTTTGTATATGCAAATTCCTTTTGAACATACAATTCCTTCTATCTTAGCACGAGTTATTGTGCATAGATGCGACCTCATAGTTCCCTCTTTGTTTTTGCCTCAGATGATTTGTCAGTAAGCTGAGGTTTTATGACAGTCCCTTCTCCTCCAAAACTATTGGCATGGTTATCTTCAAACACAGTGGGAACATACCTTTAGTGGGTCCTACCAAGTGTAGAATGGGTTATAGTCCACTGTTTCGGGGTTTTTTTTTGTTTGTTTGTTTTTTGGGGGGAGTGAGGGACAAATTTAAAAGAAAATCTTCTCTAAAAATGTTTTGCAAATTACTTTCAAATCAAAATTGCATGCCATTGGACATTTCTGAGCACTCCTAGACCTAAATTTGTGCAACATGTGGTGATTCAGTTTTTAATATACATTTCTATAAATTTTGGTATGTTCTTGTGTACCACGAGTGGCCTGTCCAGCACACCCAAGTTCTGTGCTGTGTCAGCTACACTGGCCAGCAGGGTAGACATGCCACAGGGCTTGGGTCTGCATTGCAGGCAAACAATGTAATGTACTAGTCTCTGTCAATTGTGTTCAGTAATCCCTACTTAATGAATTTTGGATTTTGTACATGTATGATTTTTCTGTTCTTTTTTTTTTTATTTTTTATTTTTTATTTTTTTGGGGGGAGGGGGGAGGCTGGACCTCAAAAGATCTTCTGTTGTAAAACTACATTGTCAATGGCTTTGAACAGCAGGAGGTGAATACTTCTGAGTAACCCTAGACTGAAATTTGTTCACAGGTGGTACTGTGACTTAAAAAAAAAGAATAAACAAACAAACAAACAAATATTAATTTCGTGTCATGATTAACTGCTTTTCTGGTTTGTTGTTCTTGTACCTAGCAGCTAGGAAGCTACATGTGTAGCCTTATAGCCAGCAGCCTTCAGTTATTGCAGAAATTCAAGGACTGCTCCTTATGACCACCCATGTGCTAATTTGTTGACACTGAGCTTGTGATCATTTCACTACTGCAATCAACCACACTTCCTCCCTGTTGTCATACAATGTGGCTATCAAATGGTTAGGTTTCCGGAGGAGAAAAGATGATCTCTTGAAGAGAATCCAATTGGATATCAAAGGAAATGGTTTCGTTAACAACATTTTACAGGGCTCAGTGTCCTGATAGTTTGTGGAAGTTTTGGCTTTTCTCAGAGCCTCGAAGTCTCCCACCAGAGCATTAGATCTCCTGCTTTTTCATACTTTTTTTTATTAAGTCTCCTTCTCTCCCACTTTTTGTAAAAATGAAAAAAGTGGTATTATTCCAGTGGTGGCTGTAAAGTTGTACTATTTTGGCATCTTGTTGTAATATATATATATATATATATAATTAATGACTTCCTCTGCAGCCTGTGTCAAGGCACTTTGATGTTACCCTCAAATTTCTCCTGAGCGAGCACCCCCAAACCCCCCTAGCTGTGGTTTTCCCCGTTGGGGCTTGCCCTCCCACTTTTCAGTACCTGCAGGTGGGAGATCTCCCACTTTTAACATAAGCTAGCTTGGAGGCTCTGTTTTCTTCTCAAACCATGTGCTGTATTCTATTCAAATTTTTCTGTGAAGTTGTAATAGATCAGAAGATTTATTAGCATGGTTAATAGTGGAATACTAGTGGACATGTATGTTTATGTAATTTTCTCTAAAATTGCAACCAGATTCGCTTTAGACTTGCTGGGGACGGACCTTGGGAGGATCTTTGTAAAACTAGGTCATTAAGTTAAGTATCTGTGTCAGTAATATCCATATTCTATCAGCTTAAAGTTATGCTGTGCTCAGCTCTGCTCATCTAAGCTGAGTTCAAGCTGTAGCTGAAAGTCAACTTAGCTCAGCTGGGATATAGTTTGTGTTGACTGTATCTCAGTCAGCTGAGTATGGGTGTTCACACAGTCCTCTATTTCTATGTGTTTGAGTTTCCTCACAGTTATTGTTGCTGTAACTCATTCCATACCAGTTCCTGATTTTTCCGTATATTTACCTAGACTTAAGATGACAATTGCATATTTAAATTCTTCATGAAAACAGCTTTCCTTCAAGTACCAACATGCCTATAGTCTTAAGTCAGTGGTTCTGGCACTGCCTGGCAAGTCATGAAGGGTGTATTAAAATCTAGGCCCCTTTCGATATTGGTGGCACCAGCTAAAATATTATGTTGAAATCTTTGAAACACTCTAGCATCTTGAATTTTTGATGGATCTTCACCAAATTTGGTGGGATTGTGGGGGAGGTTAAAGTCTAAATTGCTAGTGATATCAAAGGAAATGCTTTTGTTAACAACATTTTACAGGGCTCAGTTTCCTCATAGTTTGTGTAAGTTACATACTTGCTAGTGGTGCCACCTGTAATTTGACGGAAATTATGAGCCAAAATGTGTTTTAATATATAAAATTCCACATTTGGAAAAGTAATTGGATTAGACTTACCAAATTTATGGGACATACAGAGCATGGCCAAAGCTAGAATGTTGTATAATATCAGTGACCTTGACCTATTTATGTGAGGTCACCGTGCCTGTTAAATTGACAAGGTGATTTTGTAATGGTTTGGTGTAGTTTGGACATCAGGGGTAAAGAGAATTGAGCCTCCAGATCAAAATTGTGCTTATTTACGAAATACATAAAACTGCACTTTGTGACCGAGTAATTATAGAGTTTGGTGCTTGTCAAAGTTTATTGTTTTGAACAAACAGACCATATATGGAAAGCTGGATGTAGGCTGCACATTTTGAATGTAACAATTTTTTATCTGAGTTGAAGGTCAAGGTCAAATGACCAGTTTGAATATAGGGGTCATCCCATGAATGCTCTGCACCCCACAATTTTTTAGATAAGCCCTTATAACGTTTAGCAGTTATAAAGTATATAAAAATCTTTGTCGAGATCAATATTGGTGCTGCCACCTATAGTTTTATGTACTATGTAGGTCAAAAGATGAAAATCTTGTGACCACAAAACTGTCCAGTTTTTAAGTTAGCCAGATATAACTTTCAGGACTTACAGGGTGTATAAAAATCTGGGTACATTTCAATATTGGTGGCCTTACCTACAATGTAATGCAGTATAGGGGTCAAAATATGAAAATCTTGTGAAGACTCTTGCATCTGTAATTTGTGGCAGATCTTCACCAAATTTGGTAGGATTGTGGGGGAGGTCAAAGTCTAATTTGCTAATGATACTAGTGGCACCACCCATGATGGAAATTATAAACCAGTATGTGCTCTAAGATATAAAATTCGATATCTTGAAAAGTAATTGGATTAGACCTGCGAAATGTATACGATATATGGACAATGTCCAAAGCTAGAATGTTATGTAATATCAGTGACCTTGACTTATTTTTGTGAGGTCAGGAGGTGAGGATGTTCATATATCTCTTGCGTTTGTTTTTGTTTTCCAAAGTTGGTGATTCGAAAGACTTTTTATACAGTTTATTTTAAGTCCTATGCTAATCAAGAGGCCTTTAGTCATCCACTTTTTACTCCTCGGCCCAAAAGGCCGAAGGCGTATTGTCATCACCTACGCGTCCGTCGATCCGTATATTTCAAAGTTTGAGAGGACCGGTTTAAAACCACCAGTTGCCTTTTGTGGGTGACTGCCTGTCTCAGGTCAGGAGTGAAAAAATTTGTTTCTTTACATTGGTATTGGAAGATGAATGTTGATGCTTTGGTAACTCTGGAATCTCTTTGCTGTCATTGTTGGGTTTGATATTTATGAATGTGGGTCATGTCTTTCTGCATAAGTGTATCATACTAGAGACGTCCATGTGTAGAACTTCAATTGTATAGTGAGGGACTTGTAGAAGTCTGCTCCGTGCATTTGATACTCTATAAGAGTGATTCAAGCACTTAACTTATTAATTACATAATGTTCCATATTCATAGATATCACAAAAATGATATAGGCCAACTTTCTACTTTTGCTATAAACTCAGCTAACGAACTTAAGTCAGAAGAACCAAAATAGTGATAAGCCTACCAATTCTCTTTTTATTTTTTGCAGAAGTAATAAAATTTGGATTTTGAGTGGTTGGGCATATACATATTGGAAACACTATAGTGTATATTTAATGAAGAACATTTCAAAGGTTGAGAGGACCTGTTTAAAACCACCAGTTGCCTTTTGTTGGTGACTGCCTGTCTCAAGTCAGGAGTGAAATTTGTTTCTTTACATTGGTATTGGAAGACGAATGTTGATGCTTTGGTAACTCTGGAATCTCTTTGCAGTCATTGTTGGGTTTGATATTTATGAATATCGGTCATGTTTTTCTACATAAGTGTATCATACTAGAGACGTCCGTCCATCCATGCCTTGTTAATGCCATATCTCCAAAAATACTCACTTTACAGAGACCGACATTTTTATCACAGGGGGCTATTGAGGTGCTTCACGTGCCTATTGAAAAGTAGGTCACCAGGTCTCATTTTTAGGTCACAGTACTACATTTCAGAAAAAATGGCGTTAACGCAATATCTTAAAAAATAATGAATGTAGCTTCATCAATTATTTATGACAGTTGGTCCTGAGAATGCCCCAGATGCCTTTTGAAAACTAGATCACTGGGTCTCACAGTTAGGTCACAGCGGTGCATTGAAGAAAAATGGCCATACCATGATATCTTCAAATATTAAATCACTCATTGTAGCTGCACCAATCATTTATGACAGTTGGTCCTAAGGATGCCTCAGACACCTAGTGAAAACTAGGTCACTGGGTCACATATTTAGAAAAATGGTCTCGCCATATGTCCGAAAATACTCTTTACAAAGACCAAATTTTTATCACAGAGGGCCATTTAGGTGCTTCGGGTGCCTATCGATAAGTAGGTCACATATTTAGGTCGCAGCACTACATTGAAGAAAAAACACTGGTAATGCTATATCTAAAAAAATATTGAATGCAGCTTCATCAATTACTTATGATAGTTGGTTCTAAGGATGCCTCAGTTGCCTATTGAAAACTAAGTCACTTGGTCACATATTTAGGTCAAGTGCTGCATTGAAGAAAAATGTTCATACCCATGATATCTTCAAATATTAAATTACTCATTGTAGCTGCACCAATTATTTATGACAGTTGGTCCTAAGGATGCCTCAGATACCTAGTGAAAACTAGATCACTGGGTCACATATTTAGGTCACAGTGCTGCGTTGAACAATAATGGCCTTGCCCATGATATCTCTACTCACTGCATTTGCACCAAAGCTTTTTCATTAGGTCAAACAGAAGTAGCCTTGACCTACCGGAGGGGTATTGTCGTCACCTACGTGTCTGTCCATCTGTCTGTCTGTCCATCCTGGCCGAGGGGTTTGCGGTCACTGACCAGCTTCTAGTTATCTTTAGCTGTTTTTCTTGATAGTCTTTTCAATGGTAAAGCTTTATTGACAGCATGTTTATACTTTTTAATAATTGAATCTAAAGCTTCATTTACATCATCTTTGTCCAACACACTGTCCCAATTTTGTCCTCTTAATATTTGTTGGAAGTTAGTTTTATTATTTTCTCCATAAATCCTGATGAAAGGTCATTCTTCTTTTGCTAAATGCAGACATTTATTTAATATACAGTGAAAACTCCTTATAATGACACCATCTGTTACCTAAGAAATGTGTTAGATAACTGAATATGTCAGATAAATGAATCAAACAACAAAGAAAATAAACCTTTTCCCCATGATAATTTTTGTTATTGTAATGAATATGTTGGATATCTGAGTGTCATTATAATGAGGTTTCACTGTAATAAAATTGGGTAAGTGGTTGTTGATATCACTATAAATATTGCCTGCTAATGGATCCTTGCATGTGTCTTTCTTGGTGCTTTTGTATGATATATGATCAATAATTGTGGCAGTATCATCTGTTGCTCTTGTTGGTAGAATTATTTGAGGTAAGAAGTTTTAGGATAATATACTCATAAAGGGATTTGTTGGATTATGTTCTTGACACTTTAGGCCATTTATGTTTAAGTCACCGCACACCAGGCATTGTTTTTCCTCCATACCAATCTTTGTGATAACTTTCGACACTGTTAGTAAAGTTATTGATATTTCCATTTGGGTGGCAATAAATTACACCTAAAATTATATTTTCCTTTTCATCTTGCATTTGTATCTCTACCCATAAGTTGTCTACCTCCTCATTGCCTTTTTCAAATGAAAGGTTTAACTCATTCCATACCAGTCCCTGATTTTTCTGTATATTTGCCTGGATTAAGATGACAATTGCATATTTAAATTCTTCATGAAAAGAGCTTTCGTTCAAGTACCAACATGCCCATAGTTTTAAGTCAGTGGTTCTGGCACTGCCTGGCAAGTCATGCTGCAGCTGCCACAAGGGCAGCTGCAGCATGACTTGCCAGGCAGTGTCAGAACCACTGACCAAGGCCTGTCACCATAGTATGGAATGAGTTAAATCAGCTCTTGTTTTTATTTATAATGAAGCCCTACTTCATGTGGCTGCTCCTCCAAACATGTTTGTTTCTGGAATAACATAACTAAGGTTGCAACATTCATCTAAAAGTGTACCTCTACCTTCTATATTGTTTTTACCTATTTCACTAAGAGCAATGATATCAAGCTGCATATTGTCCAGACTTTCTAACAAACCAGATAATAAGGAACAGTTTTTGATACTACTATGGATATTCAAATGCAATAAAGTTAAACTAGGTACCATTAATAAGCGCTTTGGCTGTTTGATGGGCTGCCCAAACTGTGCTAAATTACTGTCCTCAGTCTTGTTCTGGCCAGCAGAGTGTTAATTTAAGTGGAGAGTGTTTATACTGCATGGGTTTCTACAACGACAAGGATTACTTGTGCATGACAAAAATTATCAACACATATAATCAGCTTTATTGATTGAACCATTTTATTGATCTTGAAGTCATTACAAGAAAGAATATCGCATAAAATGATCTGGATGTCGCAACTTAGACATGCTAGCATACAATACAGTACACTTAAGCATACATGTGGGCACTAAATTGGTTTGGTTACAGGTTAGCTTGTCTGCTTTTAATGGTATTAAATTGCATATGTATACTTTGACATGAACAAAAAGTAAGAAAAAACGAAAAATGGGAAACATTAAAGTAAACAGTTTGAGGTCCTTTTCATCACTGGAAATTGAATAATGTCAGACATAATTGTTTGTACTGTTCGCTCTTTTACAAATATGCAAGTCTGTGAAATAAACGTTGTTTAAATATGACGCATGCACATTACTTTCCCACCAAAATCACGCTTTCTGTCACTAGGCAGTTGTGATAAGCATCTGCCATGATGCAGGCATGCTGGTGGCGCAAACAGTTCTGGAAATACAGAATGCTTATTGTAAACATCAAGGTTTTCTTATGAAAAGAAACAGAAAGATTCCAAGTTGTCATATTTGCAAGAACAACACATTTTGTTCTGTGTGACACAGGGATCTGCCCACACATACAGATACTTCTTTTTTCAGCTTTCCTGGCCACAGCAGGCCCGCAGGTGTTATGAATATGTCATCATGAAATTGAAGCAGAGATAAAGGACAAATAATTGCAATGAGCCAATTTTTTTTTTTCTTGTCTGATGCATTTTGACCATATGTTGGTCCCATCAGGGACTGTCAACTGACTGTGGATCCATCTTATACAGCAAGGGGTAACACAACAGATACCATACAGTCTAAAGTAAAGCTGCCTTTGTCGCATGAAGCATCAACATCTAAACAATCACATACACATACTACCATTATAGTAAAGGCCTTGGTCGGTAGCTGAGGCAGCGTCAAAACCACGGACTTTAGCATAGGTAAATTGGTACTCAAATGAAAGCTCTTTTTATGAAGAATTTTGATATGGGACCTTTTCAGCATTTGTCTGATAATTGTGTTTATTATCCACAACTGAATTCCATGTCAATATGCAGGATAGTCCTGAGTAAGCATGGCATAAGTTAGATATGTTAGACAGTACGTCTCAGGCCACATTACTTGTCAGTGTTTGGAAGGGACGATGTGAAAAATTGCATACTGTGTGACAGAGACACTTAGAAAGACATCAGTCAGGAGGAGAAACATTATGTGCAGCAATGAGCAGCCATGAAACAAGTTTTACTGTACTAATACAGACAGCTGGTCCAGTATGATTTGGGGGGGGGGGGGGGAGGGGGGGGTACTGTACACGACCCTGAACAATAGCAAAACTGAAGGGACATCTGGACATAGCTGCACAAGCTAACTACAGTATATATGTATATATATACATATATATATATATATATATATATATATAATATATATATATATTATATATATATATATATAAATATATATATATATATATTATATACGTCAGTGTTTCGGTGGTAGCAAAGAGTCAGTACATTGTACATTGTATGCTGCGCCCCACCCTGCTAAAAAACCAATGAAAGCACTGTACATGACATTTGGCAGATTTTCAGTGTATAGGGGAAAGACAGTTGAAACGTTCTATGTGATTGTATTCCCACACATGAAAGGCAGGGATGCACACATATGACTAAGATTGATCACATCAGTGGTACATGGAACACAGAGTTAAAACACTGTGTAACCCCCCCACCCCCCCCACCCCCCCACCCCCCGCATTAAAAGAAAAAAAAAGAGGAAAAAAATGACTTAGGTAGCAGTAGAGGAGAGACAGACCAGTGGCACATGTGGTAAGTGAGGGTTGACAGTTGGCAGACAGTGCACCCTGGTGTACAACAATAGCCAGCAGCGGCCTGACCTCTCCCGGGGCAGTCAGTCAATACAATTTGCATTATTGTGGAATGATTTTTTTCCAGACCTTTGAGCATGCCATCACACTATTAGGCAATTGATAGATCAAAGAAGGCCGTACAAGTGGGCCAGATATTTCCTATTAGTGTTTTCTCACCAGGATATGAGTGGCTTTGTGCCATCAGGGTATTATGAAGCCATGATTATGGACCAGACTGGCTGTAACCTGTCTGCAGTTTCCTCGCACACCACCATGTCGTCACTTCACTGTCATTCTCTTACAATCAACCCCTGTCTGCTCAACATGGCAAAATGTCTTCCTACATCATTCGTGTCACCTGCTTGAATTTACGCCATTAAATATCCTTAGATATGAGTTAAACTCCAAGTGGACATTGAAAAGATAAAAGGTACCTAGTCATGGTCAAGAACTTTGACTTGGAACACACTGGAAAGGGGCATCCAGATTGTGCTGACTTGAGTTTTATTTCACGTCAGAGAGGCTAAATCTGTGGTTGGTCAGGTATACTTGGTCCACACGGTTAATTCTGTGGTTGGTCAGGTACACTTCATCCATAGGGGTAATTTCATGTATGTGGCTGTTTAGTACACTTGGGCCATAGGGTTAATCTGTGGCTGGTCAAGTATGCTTAGTCCACAGGGTTAAATCTGTGGCTGGTCAGATATTCTTGGTTTCTTAGAGTTAATCTGTGGCTGCTCTGTGACACTGGGTCTATGGGGTTAATTCTGTGGTTGATCAAGTGTACTTGGTTCATAGAGTTAATTCTGTTGCTGGTCAAGTATGCTTGGTCCATACTGTTAATCTGGCTGGTAGGTATGCTTGGTCCATAGGGTTAATCTGGCTGGTGTGTATGCTTGGTCCAGAGGGTTAAACTGTGGCTAATCAGGTGTTCTTATTCCATACGGTTAATCCATGGCTGGTCAGATACACATACTCATTGTATAAAAGTGTGGAACTTCGACAGCCAAAAAGGAGGCCATATTACTTGGGGTAAATATAGGATACCAGTCGCTAGAAAATAAAGTAAAATAAAAATAAGCGAAAGATGAAAGGTGGCTTATAAAACCACTTGTACAAGATTGGATAAAAGTAATGCAAAAGTTTTACTCTGGTGTCACATAGCCCATCTTGTCTATTTGAACAGATGGGTTGCACACATTCATGAAATGTCAGTTTTTCTCACAAAATTTGTTTTAGTGATGATTGATTAATGTTGTTTCACACACATGATATGCAATCAGAAAGAAAGAAGAAAAGAGACAGCTCAATATGAATTAGCCAAGGTACACTTGGCTACAGCTGTTGATGAGATGAACATCTGGATACAGCTAGCACTCAATTGTCTGTTATGTGTAATGTAGTCATCACAGTGTATTGTGAAATATATAATGTGGTAAATATCATAAATTATACAAACTTGAAATCTACAAAAACCTGTGTTAGAACATTAACCCTCCCCCCCTCCGGGGTAGACCTATTGCTGTGCAAGGGACAAAATCATGGCAGTACATACCCAGTATAATATTGTCTTTGTGGAGCTGGGTACACCATGCATGGCCATACAAGAAGAGATAATTCTGAGGATAGTACATGTATGTTGTCTTTTTTTGTACTGGGTATAGCTATGGCTGCACAAGGGTAACTGATGTCACCATATGAACATCATCCTTGTTATACTGAGTACACCTATGGGTGTGCAAGGGTTAACTGATGTCACTATGTGAATGTCATCCTTGTCATACTGAGTATACCTATGGGTGTACAATGGTTAACTGTGATGTCACCACATGTATGTTGTCCTTGTACTGCATGGGTACACCTATGGCAGTACTAAGGTCAACTGTGACATCACTACAATTATATAGTGTCCTTATACTGGATATACCTATGGGTGTGCAAGGGTTGACTGATGTCGCCACACTTATGTTGTCCTTCTTGTGCTGGGTACACCTATATGGTGGCACAAGGTTAACTGATGTCACTACATTAATGTTGTCGTTGTCGCACTGGGTATACCTATGGCTGCACAAGGGTTAAATGTGATGTCACCACATATATGTTGTCCTTGTTGTACTGGGTATACCTATGGCTGCACAAGGGTTAAATGTGATGTCACCATATGTATGTTGTCCTTGTTGCACTGGGTATACCTATGGCTGCACAAGGGTTAACTGTGGTGTCACTACAATTATGGTGTACTGGGTACTCCTCAGTGGCTGTGCAAGGGTTAAGTGTGATGTTACTACACGTATGTTGTCCATGTTACAGGTACAAAAGCTGAAGTCACAGATGGAGCAACAGAGACTGGACCTGGAAAAGGCGCACAGTTCAGACATGGAGCAGATGCTGGATAAGGTTAGTCATGCAGGTTAATATTAGTCATGAAAGCTTAGGTTAGCCATGCAGGATATAGAGAATCCAGTATGGGTGGCCCACTGGGGATAACGTTGGGATCACGAGTTGTTTGATTTTCATGTTTTCACGGGGCTGTGTCTAAAAAGGGCAAATACGTACCAAATTAAAGTTCTATTGGAGAAACAAGTTTGATAATGACGCCATGTTGAAAGTGGGAGGAGGCGGTATTTTATTAAATGCACCATGGCCTCTCATTGGTTTGTCTACTACTTTAAAGCAGTGAGTGACAAACCAAATGAAAGATTACAACTAAAACCTTATCCTCAATACCCATGCAGGATAACCCATTCAGGATAAGCATCAGACATAGGAGAAAAAGTTAGTTGTGCATGATAAGATCAGCCGTGCAGGCTATAAAGTTCTGTCATGCAGGCTGATCTGTTCATATAACATAAAGGATGTTTTTTCAAGGTGTGGTCTAGCATGCACAGAAGGTCAGTCATGCAGGATAAAGTCAGTCATGCATGATCACTTCAGTCATGTAACAAAGGTCAGGGACGTCAATATGAGGCCAGTAATACCAGGATCAGATCAGTCAAGTGTATTGAGGTCAGTTCTGCAGGTCACAGTCAGTTATTCCAAATACATGTAACACCGGTAATATGTGCCAAGGTCAGCTTTGCAAGCATATGAGGTTAGTTGTGCAGGATAAGGCCTATGATGTAAGATAAGGGGACTTATTCAGGTAAGGTAAGTAAGTAAATTTAGCATAACATATTGTATGTTATGCTGCATGACATAAGTTTTTCAGGGTAAGATCTGTCAAGCAGGTTAATGGAGACAATTCACAAACTTCCATGTTTTTTTGTTGAACTGTTCCAACATCATGACCATTCAGTTCCTGTACTTCAATTCTTTAAACCACAAGGAAGAACTGAATATACACATTAATCCTCCAGTGTTTAGAAAGTGAATAAAAGCTTTATTTCACCTGGAGGGCTTCCCCGTTGCCTTCTGGTAAGGATGTTTTGAGAGAGACCTTGATGCCGAATTCGTCCCAAAGCTTTGTTAACGTGAATGCTTGAGCCTGCTTCCAGGCCTGGCCAGGCATAGCACTTCTTTGCCCTGCTTTTGCTGTGCTTGCGTCTTTTAGATCTCCCCGTCTCTTATTTCCACAGAGCACCTAATGCACATTAACCACTGATTAAGACACATGAATCAGAGGATCTGAAAGCTAATACAGAGGGTATATAGTTTGTGTGAGTAAAAATGTTAATCAAGGGCCTCCCATTTGCAATTTCTTTGTTGGTAAACCTCATACAAATTGCCTACATGAGACGACATAGAAGTGAAAAAAAGCCATTACTTCTGAATTCCCTGCAGTGATTGAAAACAATTAAAGAGAAATTTAAAATTAACCCTTCCCCCTTTGAATTAAGACTAAGTCAACAGCTTTCCTTGGTGTGGGTTGGGCACTAAATGCCCACCCTATGTCAAGGATATACGTTAAGCTCCAGCATGTTATCTTGATAGGTCTTACCCACATTTTTCATTAAGATTGATTTTCATTACTGTTGAAATTCAAAAGGAAACATTGCAGCAGGCAACATTTGACCACCAGCTGGTTTTGGCCGGTTTAAGGGGGAAAGGATTAAAATAGTTGTGAGAGCCCACTGTCTTATGGAGCACCTGATACGCTGGTGATGATCATGTTTGAGGATCAGATAAACTTGGAGTTGACTTGGATTTCATAGCTTGCCATCAGGAAATGAAGCCCAAGATACCTGGCGCTTGCCATTATCTGCCACATTATTGTCAATATCAAAGGTCCACTCCAGTAAATGACAATTGCTCAATGGTATATGTATATATATGGATATCTCCTCATTTCTTTTGACTGTTAATTTAAAGCTCTTTGCATGGGCCAGAGGAACATGAGCGAAGGAACGGTAAATAAGGTCTCTGTCTGCATAGAACAGAAAACTAGTTAGGGAAAAGAGTTCTTTGAAGTTAGCTTGCATCTTAGTCAGTCATTAAAGTAACAGTTTGAGGAAAAGAGGTATACTGTCTGACTTGACAACAGTTGGTGGATGTAATAAGATGAATGTGCTGATGCTAGTTTGTTACTAATGGCACAGTTGTAAACAAGAAGGGGTCAGGTTCCCCTTGCACATCCTCCTACAACATGTACGAAAACATTCTCGAAGCTGTTGCACCATCGTATTGTGCCCAGTTGAAGCCACCTGTCCACCAAGAAAGGTAACCATTATTGTCTGCTGTAGTTTAGCAGGGCTGAGCACTTGTCACTATGCTTGTAGCATCAAAGCATTTGCACATACATTCTGAGTTTCCTGTCTTCACAGTGGAACAATATGTCTGCCTATAACACTTCTCCACTCTTGAAGCACTCTGGTACCACAGTGCTACAGGATGCACGCCACTCTTTAGGCCTGTCACAAGCCTCATAATTTCTCCTTTTTTTTCAGACAAACTCCAGGTTGAGGGAGATAGAAAAGGAATACACAGTGAGAGGCACAAAGTCCATTGAGGTATTGTCAGCTTATTGATTTGCAAGTATTTTTGTGTTCCATCTGCAAATAAAGTGTCAGGGCTTATGGTATGGATTCAGCCTGTCTTTATAACTCATGCACATGGGACAGTTCAGGACAGATATTTTGTAGCAATCGACAAACCATAATTATCAAGACAAGGCACTTGATTGACAGCTCAGAGGCTCATGCTGAAACCCAGTTTTTGTTGCAAGTTTTGATGAATTTACTTTGTTATTTTTGCCACCGGTGGGTCTTGACAAGAACTGTTGATGTACTGGTAGCTGAGAGTATCTTACATACTACAGGATATACAAACAAGTTTGAATTTGGAGAAAGGAAAGTGCATGTTATTCCCATAAGTCAATTTTCTGGCCATAATTCCTTTTCTATTAAATATCCCTGATCATAGATTCTCAGAAATTCAGACTTTTAGTTAGACATTTTAGGCAAAGATCTTTCTCAATTGAATGTTGTAGCAATATTAGCAATATAAAGTGACCATTTTCTCAAGTTATTATCTCTTCAATATCCTTCATTTACATAATTAATCTGTATGCCTTGCTTATACCATGGTTGCAAAAATCTTAAGATGCTATTAATCCCTCAAAAATAACCTATCGTGTTATGCTGTGTGAACGTAACAATGTTTTTAAAATGACGTACTCAACTACTACATTTTACTTGTTTCAACTGTAAATTTAAAGTTTTTCATTCAATTTCATGACCTTAAATTGAATGAACGACTGTGTAGATTAACAGAAGATAATACACAAGAAGGCAGCATTATTGTGTGGCAGACAGATTAACAAGCTGTTTGTGAAAGAGAGCACAGAAACAATGGAAGGCATGTTTACAGTATCTATTGCATTGTTATTAACCCTTACAGTGCCAGTCACGACCAAAGTCGATCTACTTAAGTCAAACTAGTCTGAATTATCATTAGGATCCCATATTTGTACTCCTTGTAAAAAGAAATTTCATTCAAGTGCCAGTGCCAGTATGCCTATAGTTCCAGACAGAATACCCCAGGTCAACAGCTTTTTGGCTACCTCACAGAATGAAACAGTCAACAGCAAGCCTTACTGACATTTTGTTATTTTATGTATACATTGAAACAGGTTTACAGACTTCTTTTAAGACTAGAGAAAGCTACAATCATCAGCATAGGAATTAATTAATATGCATTTTTATGTTATCCTACAGACCATGAATGACCTACAAAAGACAAACCAGCAATTGAGAGACGACTTATCAAGGTGAGGTGACAGGCCAATCCAGGCTTGTATAACAACAACCTTGCAATACTTTCCTTGCATCCTCTGGGTCTACAGCGGACCCTCACTTCAAAGACCACTCCTATGAGAGATAACCCAGTCTGTGACTCTTTCAATACCAACTATGACTAAAGTTGAATTACTTAAGACCAACTGGTCTGCCTTACAATAAGGATACTAGATTCATATTCCTTGTGAAAAGACCTTCCATTCAAGTACCAACAAGCTTATAGTTCCAGAGACTATGATAGTCTGGGTCAATAGCTTTCCTTTGTGCACTTTGGGCACATTGTACCCAAAGCGTGACAAAGAAACCTGTTGACTGAGCCTTAAACTTGGCACTGAAATAATTAAAGACCCCCTCTTGAGACACTGTGTTGTATTTTTCATGTTAGTTGCACTTGTAATGAGTTACCATTGTTTTCAGCGACTTCAATGTGTTGTGGCCTATAGGTGTTCCCTCAAGACTGGTTTTACTGTGTCGTAGGCCTAGCTTTAATGGGGGTGGGGTGGGGGTAAAGGGTATTTCTGTACTGGCATACCAGGTCATTTTATTGTCCATACCAGCATACTGGAAGCCCTCATATATTTTCTGTACTTTGCACTTGTCATTATTGTGATACTTTCTATATGATGTACTGGAGCAAAATTATTTCCTGTATGAACATACTGGACACACACACCCCACCCCACTCTTCAAAGAATGCTTACAGGATTGGGGAATGTTGGGCTCTGAAGCAACTTGTATTTGATAAGAGGTACAGATATGTAAGCAGCATATTCACATCACACATAACTACATGCATTCAACTATTCCTTTAAATATTGGGGTATGGCCTTATGCTTTCTTTCTTTTTTCTTGTTTTGTTTGCTTAGGTAATAGGTGTCATGGGTTGCTAATATTACATCCCAGTTAAAATCCATTGGTAGCATCACTATTGTTATAACTCATCCATATTTTCTGTGAATGACAAATTGCAGTGGACATACCACATTCTTATCAAATAAAAGTTTCAACCTTGAATCAAATGTCACTGCGATGTTTCATTAATGTTAACAGCTCATGAATGTCCATGTCCGCTAGCCCAGACCAAGTTAAATTCCAATCAGAGCCAGTTAGAATGGCAAAACACTAGCCCTGGGATAACCACAAATTTTAGCTTTTCTAAATGATATTTGCAAAGATGGCAAGCCTTTTGGACAGAGGGCTAGTTAAATGACAGGCTTACTAGCCCTGAGGATTGCTGCTGAAAAACAGAATTGCTGAGCCCTGAGTGGGTTTTCAGTCAGTTACTCACCTTGGAACCAAGTTATTCTTAGAAAATAACAAGCTTTGGCTTCATGGCCTAGCTGTGGAAGGTTGCTGGTTCAAGACTAGCTTGATCTGTCATCAAAATAAAAAATTTGAAAAAAAAAAAAAAAAGATAGTAGAAATTACTGAGCCAATTAATGATATACACTGATAATCGCTGTGTAAACATTGTAGCCAAGAAACACTACTGTAGTGCTTAATTAATTGGGATTAATTAATTAATTAATTGGGATTAATGGCACCAAAACAAGTCTTGCGCTGGTTCCCCGCTGATGACCCGATTTTTTAAAGGCTAATAATGCCTAAAACTTTCTTCTAAATTTCAAATTTTATGAATATGATTTGTTCCTTTTATAAATTAATTTGCTATTATGATTTAGAACAATACAGTTTTTCAGTGAATGGTACGGAATAGGACTTTGCTCTTAGAATATCGGACTTGATAGTGTTCAAACGGTACATGGGCTTACAGAATTAGGTTTGTTAAGTTTCTTTTTGTATTAAACACAGCAAATATGAGACACACTTTTCTTCTGATAACTCCCTGAATACACTCAAAAAGTCCATAAAGTATACATTTTTGGAAAGCAAACAACATAAAGATTAATTCTGTAGCACTGCAGTAGTGTTTACTGGCTACAATGTTTACACAGTGATTATCAGTGTATAGAAGTGACTGCCATTCTTTGATGCAAATTTGGCTTCAACCCCTGCATTTTAGTAGACTTTAATAGTAAATCAGTGGTAAACTATAGAATACCCTATAAATGTAAAAAGTGTGTCTCAAATTTTGAACTTTTAATTGTTTTTCCTGATATACAGCTGTTTGGAGTTGAAAAGATGACACATCAAAGGCAAGCCACCTTTGATCAACTCTGGTGACAAAACAGAACAAAAATTGCTTTTTTGGTTCAATACATAAACTTCAGTTTGCTGCAGATTTGAGGTCAATATGTTCAGACTTTAATAAGTTGAAGTAAAATTTGTGCTAAATTATGATGATCACTTGTGTATTGTTAAACAAACATTGCAACCAACTGACAAAGTGAAATTGAAATGGATAACATCCTGGGTTTGTTGGCTTTCTGAATATGTATAGTTTACCATACTTTACCTTTGAACCCAAAGTTATATTCAGTAATTTATGAAAGTCACTGCTAACTTGCCATATGATCTGAAGAGAACTTCAGTCTGTCAAAGCAATAAATGTGCAACTGACCCTGTTAGGAGGAAAATAAAATTGAAATTACGAAAGCAAAGTATCTTGAAGAGACGGTGTGTCCTGACAGTTGTGTTGTCACGGTCTTTGAAGTCAAGTACCACCACAATGTAACAGATCGAGCTGTTAACAAAGCCTAGTGTTATAGGTAACAAATTTGAAGCAGTAGCAGATCTCAACAAATACAGGAAAACCCAACGAAGGGATGACTTTCACAGAATATGCACGAGTGAAACCATCTTGTGTGCAATTATGATATTGTAGATGGTGTCAACATGAGGCTGTTATGATATAACGCTTTGTTTGCCATGATATAACATCTGATATACCACAGAGACTCTTCTGTTTGTTGTGCTTACCCCCACTGAATTACCACCCCACATGATCCCTGGATTTGTATTTCACCATCATTACTGAAGTACAAGTGTGTGGTTGTTTAGTTCATTTAATAAATTAAAAGTAATTACAGCAAATGTTCACAAAATATCTTTTACTTTTGGTTCCGTGTTCCTATGGTAGTTACCATGGTTGATAATGGATGGCGGGGTAATTCAAGTACATATGTACTCACTATCTGCACTTGCTGCCAATGCTATGACAACCAAATGTAGCAAAGTTACAAACCTTACCATACCATTACTCCACAATTATGATCCCAATGATCTTCACACATGTAATGACAAGGCGATGCAAGTGCATTCATAGACACACTTAGTGAATAATCCTCCAGATGACCACAATCACTGAACCAGTGTCAAGACACTGTGTCAGTGAGTAGTACTAGTAGTAGGCCTGCCCATGCCATGACATCCTTTTTCTCTGGTGCCACACAAAATGAACTTTGCTAAACACTGCCATAATTGTTGTATGGGCCTTGCACTTGAGAAACCTTTGTCCTGTAAAAATAATCCAAATAAAACATGAACTATTTTGAAAATTGCCCAACACATGGCGGATTTGCCTGCTTTGCCATCGTCGTTTAATTTCAACTGTGATAAATTGATTTGTCACATGACCTCATTCAGCCAATCACATTTGTTGGACATCTTTCACCTGATGGGGCCCTATGAGGATTTCCACGTGCTAAAAAGCTAAATGGGCCTACAGCTGTAGGATAACCAAATGTAGGCCTTCGGTCTCTGTTTTTTGTGATCAATATATTAAGCCTAGGCCTATTTGGAAGGTTGTAACTCAGAGCAGTACAATCTTCACACCTACGGCCCCCGGACTAGGGCCCCACTCAACTCCAAAACGGTAAATTCTGCAGTGGAGGGAGTATGCAAGCAAAGAGAAACGACATAAACAATAGGCCAGTTAAACCCTTTTTGGCATCAAATTTGGGGGATTTCAACTTGAAACCATATTATTGTAGGAATCAAGTATGGCGTGGCATTGATTGTTGCCAATATTTCTCTCAGGAGGTGGTGAGACTGTCAGATCTTGAGCTGATCTGACTTCGATCTCACGGCCTCCTTAGTGATATATTGGCAACAATAATGCCAGCCGCCATACTTAATTCCTTAAATATAGTACCTGTGTGTGATCAAAACTGGCCCGTGTATGAAAACAGATGTAATCATTTGAGAAAGGTAAGAGCCACTGAATAAAGGAAATACAGTTAAAGATGGACAGGTCGTGAGATGCAACTGAACCCTTTCCCTCTCGAAATCACCCAGCAGCACCTGGAAATATATTTTTTTCTACTTCAATGTTTTTATGTAAATTTTCTGCCAATAGATTTTTTTTTTTTTTTTTTTTGCTGAGAATTGTAAATAAGACCCATCAGTATGGCTCGCTGAGGAAAGGCTGACCATTCGATCTTATTCTGACTGGGAAAGGGTTTTGTATATGCTACCAAGCCAATTGGACATACTAGAAAAATGTCGTTGATCGACAGCATTGCAAAAACAGCAGTGGCATACTATGCAGGAATTAGTTTTTAAAAATTTACATGAGTGAAGGCCCCTGAATATGAACAGTAATATGTGTACATGGGGTGAGTTGGACCCTAAAATTGACTCGTACTCTTCTCCATGCAATTAATATGTTACCTTTGTGCAAAGTATGCCTTGTGCTGTCAAATTTTTGTCCTAAACACTGACAGAGAATGACAATTGGTAAGCCTTTCTCTTTTTTTTTTTTTTTTTCATTATAGGAAGACACTTGGGCAGCCAGGAAAGGGGTAAAATAGGAAACATGTAGGAAGGAAGGAAAAGGGGAAAAATATGAGATACTCAGCCATGAGAAGGAGTAAAATGGAAGACACTTGGGCAGAACTGCCAGAAGGGATAACTGTTGATCATGAATGAAATAAAGTACGGAAAATATGTGTAGAGTGAGATAGAACTGAAGATTCTAGAATAAAATACAAATTCCCTTTCTGATAAAAAAATAGTAATAAAACCATTTGCTTGTGGAAACTTACAGAAGGTATACAGTTGTATGGTAATTTTATAGGGTGTGTACCAGGAAAGGAAACCCACAAACCTATTTTTTTTATCATGAAAGCTACAAGATTTGCTTACAGGAAGGAAAATATAAAAAAACCTCTCACGTGTGACCTTTTGTAGTGTTACACCAGTGGTTGGTTACTGTGATGTAGAAGAGATCGGATGTAAAGAGACATGAATGTGCCATAGTGGTGGGTATATCAACACAGGGTTTTGATGTGGGATCACCTTTGTCAGCTGCCGGTATCCAGTATCAATGAGTAGTTGAATGACAACCAACAGGTGCCACCCTATGTGTTCCACAGCACTGCCACACCCTTTGCACACAGTGCTCACAGGAGTGTGGTGGAGCTTAAGTAACTGTTTTTCCATGGTCCTTGCCCGGTCTCAGTTGAAAACTTGGTTCTACTTGTCGAATTTAAAGGCTTCTGTTCACAGTCAATATACATGTAGATGTACAGGTCCATGTACATACTAAACAAAATTTTAAGATGTTTGTGTTCTAATTTGTACTTTTATTTTGGTAGTTTTAAGGCTTACATACAACACTAACCTTAATAGTCACACAGGGTATGATACCTAATCTGGTAACAGTTTGCTGCTCAGGCAAGTGGAAGGATTTACGTGTGTTGTAAATCCAGATGTTTTTTCCTGTTTCATTTTAAAAAGAAAGAGAAACTGTTTGAATGATTAAACCTGAATTATTTGTGTGCTCCAGGCAGAGGGACCAGTCAAAGCAGGAGCTGGCCGAAGTCAAGGCCCAGGCAGACGAGGAGAAGAAGAATCTGAAACAGCAGCATAGCACCAGTGTCATGGTAAGGCTAGGCCTGTGGCTCCCCCTGGTGGGCTCTTTGACGTCTCACCAGCTGCTCATCACAGCTTTGAAAAAGATGGACCAGGCAACAGTTCTTTGCAAAGCTAAAGATTGCAAAAGAAAGCTAACTAAAACATTGCAGCCTTGCATTGTTTTAGGGTGTATATCTTATCCTTGAAGTGAATTGACCGGTCCAGGTGCCTGGGTTTTCAAATGTGGCTGATGATTGTGAACCATAAGGTAGACAGGCATACACACTGTAGCTTGCAAGCTCTGTGGACACTGCACAAGTTTAGTTAGAAGGTAATCATTGCATAAACTGTCTTAACTTTGGCCAAATTTCTGTAACAAACAGCATCATGTAATTGCAGTTTATATGATGTATGTAAAATTTTAAACTTTAAGATCACAAAGAAAGTATATATGTTCACAGATTGCAAGTTAGGTCCTAGAAGTCTCTGTTGCCATATAATAACATACATTTACATGTATGCATTTAGTAACATATGAAACCATTTTTAGCCAAACGCCAGTAAACAGTGTCATTTAACATTATTAAATATGTGTAGTGTTCTTTGCTCTTTGTTTTGTTTTTTTTTGTTTTGTTTTTGTTTTTGTTTTTTTTTTTTTGTTTTTTTGTTTTTTTTGTTTTTGTTTTTATTTTGAGGGCTGTGCAAATTTACTTGTACAGAAATTCACTCTTTACAAATGTCCAGTGTTTGAGTTGTATTGACTATTTAACCCATTCCGGCTCAAATTGCACAAAAGTGCCCAGACGTAAGATGTCTTCAGCTACAATGCTTCCACTCAACTTGTTTGTTAATAGGAAATATTTACAATGAAAATCGCGATGAGTCCTATCAAGACAATGTTCCCTCGGTCAACAGCTTTCCTTGGCACAACACCCACAGCCTGCACCAAGGAAAGCTGTTGACTCAGTCTTGTTCTGCCTGCAGAGAGTTAAGTTTTAAGTTTGTAAAGGCTTTGATAAATTATTTTGATGTTTGCCTGCCAAGTTAAAATGCAGCTGCTATTTTGGCAGACAGAGCATGAATATCAGACAGTGCCAGAAACATTGAATTACATGTACCAGCAGACATGTTGATACTTCAATGGAAGGCTTTCATAAGGAATTTGAAATTTCAAACAGGAAATTTAAAAAATGTAGATACAGTAGCAGACAACATTGAGGCTTCTGTGTAAACAGTTTGAATGATCCCACTGTCTACTGCATAAATTAAACTTGTTAAAACATAAAAGTGACAAGTCAGAAGACTGAAATAAAGAAATAAAGTTGGGTGGCCTCCGCCGACACGTTTCGGGGCTGTGTGCCCCTTCCTCGGGGCTATGGAGGCTCCCCAATTTATTGACAGATTACACAGTTTAAGTGCATAATTGAGGCTTCCTTTAAATTAAAATTATCGCATCATATTTGAGGCTATTCAGTCCAAACAGGAATGTTCATATTGTTACGTCACACTGTCCTTTGGCGGTGTTGATGACGTCATTGTGCAGCGAGCTCTGCTTCTTTTATAGTTGTTAATATTTTACATATATGGCTTCTTTAAACATGTTGACCATGATTTACACTGATATTATTGTCTATGAAATGTCCAGACATCTTGTCCTTTTTTACCAGTCCCACATAGGGGACCCTGCATCTCTTTAGAGATCCATTGGAGCCTCTGTAATTCCCATAGGCCCATGTGTTGTTTAACCCTCTCAGACACAAGGAAATTTAAAGTTAGTCACTAACATGTCATGAAGTAGGACCAGAAAAACAAAATGACACATGGAGAATAATAATAGAAACTAAAGTTGACCAAAAAGTACAAACTGTAAAGACTGAATTAACTAAGTATATGAATGTAATATATGCAGTAAATCATTTTGCAGAACTCTGATCAAGAACATATACTGTTAGCTCAGCTTCATATGTGTGAGAAGTATTGAAATCATCCATGCTGACATTAATTAATCATGTTAGGCATTTGACTAGTTTGTAATATCTAAGACAAATTAAAGGTTTCATCAACTAACTTGTTCCACTTTGTTTTTTCAGGCATTGCAACAGGAATGCGAAGGTCATAAGGTCAAGGCTAGAACTCTAGACCGCAAGCTTGCACAGCAGGAGCAAGACTCAGAGGAAAAGGTCAGTTGATTTTAAACATACAGGTGTTTTTGCTGACATTCAGAGAAAAGGTCAACTGAGAGCTGGCAAAAAAAAAGTGGCACCACACATTTGTACCATAGTCTCCTCACAATTTGCAAACCGGTTGCTAGCAACCATTGGATTGTAGTCAGTTTATTCTTATCTTGTCTCCCTACTTTTATGCTTTTATGAAACAATTAAATGACAGCATGCAAGAGACCTATTGTAATATGACTCAAGTCAATGACAGCATACAGGAGACCTATTGTAATATGACTCAAGTCAATGACAGCATGGAGGACACCTATTGTAATATGACTCAAGTCAATGACAGCATGGAGGACACCTATTGTAATATGACTCAAGTCAATGACAGCATGGAGGACACCTATTGTAATATGACTCAAGCCAATGACAGCATGCAGGAGACCTATTGTAATATGACTCAAGTCAATGACAGCATGGAGGACACCTATTGTAATATGACTCAAGTCAATGACAGCATGGAGGACACCTATTGTAATATGACAGAAGTCAATTACAGCATGGAGGACACCTATTGTAATATGACTCAAGCCAATGACAGCATGCAGGAGACCTATTGTAATATGACTCAAGCCAATGACAGCATGCAGGAGACCTATTGTAATATGACTCAAGCCAATGACAGCATGCAGGAGACCTATTGTAATATGACTCAAGTCAATGACAGCATGCAGGAGACCTATTGTAATATGACTCAAGTCAATGACCATGCAGGAGACCTACTGCAGATTGACTCAAGTCAACAGTTTTCCACAACACAGTGGGAGACATACATTTTGAAGTGCCTTCCCCCTGCCATCCCAGAGATCTGGCAACACGGCTCAGTAATGGTTACACTCAGGCCTTTATTGTAAGCAATTTTTTGCAGTTCATGTCGGTCATATATAACAGGCCATGCCCCTGTTGAGGGTAGACTGTGCCTGTCCTCTGTGTGGTGTTGACTCAGACATTGTACTGGACCATGTGCCCTGTTGTGACCTTTTGTGTTGTGCTCAACTTGTACATCTATTTATTTCAGTTTCCTCAAGATGCAACCGTGACAAGTGATCAATTTTTGTTTGTTTGTTTATGCAGAGTAGTACATGTCATATGCCAACAAAGTTACACAACTTTGCTTTTCCTGTCAGAAATGGGAAAGATTTATTACATGATGTATTGTTCACAATTGACCGTGGTGTATATTTTCCCATTACAGGTGCTTTGTAATCAATATTACCTGTCTATCTTGTTAATACAGAAACGGCTGTCTCTGGAGACCATCTGTGCTGGACACTTTGCTTAGTTTCCTTCGTTTTCTCTCTTCCTCCTATAAAAGCCCACCTGTTTTAAGGTGCCAGAATTTGCTGATCCCCTACAGGTGGGTTCTTGAGACAGGTTTCACTGTACCTGTGAGACAGGTTTCACTGTACCCATGAGACAGGTTTCACTGTACCCATGAGACAGGTTTCACTGTACCCATGAGACAGGTTTCATTGTACCCATGAGACAGTTGTCACTGTACCCATGAGACAGGTTTCACTGTACCCATGAGACAGGTTTCACTGTACCCATTAGCAGTTTACCCATAACTTCACCTGATGGGGAAGTGAGGAACTTGAAATAATCTCGCCATCAAAATACTGAGCATTAAAAGCTGAAGAAGGGATTGGGTAGAAGCCTACAGTGAACTGTGGCTTCCTTTTTGGTCACTCCAGATAAAATTTCATCCCATATGACAACATTTTATATTCAGTGAATCCTCCATCTGTACACATCATGAATATCTGATATTGTGGTAGATACATGTACTATATATAAATGCAACATGATGCCAACCGCTTGTCAATGACAAAGTATAATACATGAGGCAGTTTCATCCTTTTGATACATCAGTGTCAAAAAAGTGGGTTTTTGTTAAGTAAGTCAAAATTTGGAACCTTATGGGATATGAGAATTTTAAGCAATTAATCCGCATGTCAGTGAAATGCATGTCAGAAAGTTCATGAATGTTCGATCTATCTGGGTTGGTATTTGGTTTACTTACAGCCTGACTTTTTACCTCCTGTACAGTTAAATCTCCTTCCTGTGGGAGACCGCCACCAGCCGTCTCCCAAAGGAAGGTCACTGTTCTATATACATGAAGCACAACAGTGCTACTTGCCATGAAGGATCACCCTTCTGTCAACCAAATGTAGTCTCATACTGTAGGTGGTCTTAAAAAAAGGTAGATTTACATTGCTACCTCTCTTGAGAGGCCACTCCAGTGAGAGAACACCGGCCTTGATAGACCAGCTTTACAAGATCTTTTGTTTTGTACGTTTCATGTTATATGGCTTGAGAGACCATAATTTGGCCATCCCTAGAGGTGGTCATCAAGCCAGGTTTCACTGCAACAAAGATCGCAAACTCATTCAAGCGTCTTCAGAGAATTGGCTTGAAAAGGCATACAGCCTCGTACTGGAGCTTGTTTTTCCAGTAGGTATAAGTGATGTAGTAAATATGATCTCTCAAGCCAGGTGGTCACTCACAACAAGATATACTGTACGGTGAAACTTGTCTTGAGAGACCATAGGGATGACCAAGTTGTGGTCTCTCAAGACAGGTGGTCCTGAATGGGAGGTACAAAAAAGATGAAAAGTACTGGGCAAGGTGTCCTGAAAATGTGGTCTTCGAAAACAGGTGGTCTCTCATTGGAGTGGTCTTTCAAATCAGGGACCACTATACAGCCAATTTTGAATACAATGTATTGAACCATCATGCCTGTGGCTCCATATGATTTGTAGAAGGGGGTGGGGGTGCATGGTCAGTGGGTATGTGGGCATGGAATGTGTTTCAACGTGTGTCTTGGTGACACACCTTGCCCCAGGCTGTTGTATACTGGTCTCATTACTTAATCATCGTGCTGCTTTACATTTAATGCTCCTGTGGCTCTTGGGCTTTTCATGTCAATAATATCTTTTCTTGTTTACCATCCAGATAACACAAAGGCTTGAAACAGTCTCTGGCTTGTGTAAACATACCTTTTTGTCACTTGATGCTTCGCTGATTTCGGCAGAGGAAATCGCGTGAACAAAGTCTGCAATTAAAGAACAAAACGGCCTGTTTTGTTCACTTTTGGAGTTTTTTCATCAGCTTGTCTTGGCTACCTAATGCAACAAATAATGAAGTTTACTTAGATTTGTCATCTTTCAAGTAACAGCAGTTTCTCTCTTCTCTCCATTCCAAAGCGCCGCATGAAGATAATTTGCTTCTCATGAGACCGACAATGTAAAAGAAATGTGGTGCATGTGGTAAAAGAAAGGTCGTCTGACAGGGATGGCACACAGACGAGAAGGCCTTCAGTGTTATAAGGGAAGCATTGTATTTGAAAATCAATTAGCACAGTTCACAATATGTTAACATTAAATTTTACTGAATTCTGAAAGTCGTTTATAGTTCAGTGTTAAATACAGAGAAAGGGGAATATCTTCTTTTGAACCTGAAGAAAATAGTGGTTGATAGGCCTGAAACATTCCAGGTGCGCAGAGGACCATATAACATCGAACAGCTCCTATGGGTGGCATCATAGGTAATCAATAGACAATAAATAAATAATTATATAGTGATGCCAGTAGTCTGAGTATACTGCCAAGTATATATATATAAACAGGTAAATGTCAACATGTAGGGGCTGTTGGATCAACTTGGTCACACTCTGTATACTATTTATTGTTCTAGTGTACTTGCCTCAGAACAGTGGGTTTTAGAAATACAAAGTTTGTGTAAGCACCGTACCTGAAAGGCAGCTCGTTAAAGATGACAGAGGCACTAATACACTGTGGACCTCTTGTGACATATAGGACCCCCAGCTATATTTAATGTAATTAACACTTTCCTTTCATGTCATGCAGTGAGTTTGTTGCCCATGGGGCATTGTGTCTGTGTTCATGTTGGTTAACTGAAGACCGTTGTCTTGACCTCAGTAATGCCTCCATGGAAATGTAAACATTTATACAGTGTAAAGTCTATAGATTTTAACTTGTACTGAGCCTCTAGTGGCGTTGGTCTGTTGGTCTCAGCATTCGAAGTGGACACCCGCAGAACTTGGTCAGGCTGGGAAGCAATCTACAAAGAATCAGGCTAGAGTTAAGCTGAATATATGGCTGATACCTGTAAAGAAGAATCTTATTCAACAAAGATATTTTCATTAAAATGGTGTATTTTCCCACCGCTTTGTTTGTGTACCTTCTAACCCCATGATGAGCTTGACAGTGTCACATAGCAATTGACAGAAGGATATGCTTTAAGAAGACTTCTGAATAGTGCCATGTAGTGGCTTTGGCAACTCTGGCCATGGAGCAATAAAACTCTGGTATCTTTCCTCCATGCTGTGGCATACACTGCATTTAGGGTACAAACAGGACCCCATGTGAGTGATGCCATCTAGTGGCTCCAGCCCTTCACAGATAGAATGTATCACTCCAGTATCACTATAAATTACAATGTTACATTGCTTGCTTAGACAGACACTGCAGAGTTTCCAAAACTACCAAAATTTTGGTAGTTCCACCAAAAATCATTTTTTTATGTCTACACATCCATCTACATTTGAAATGATGCCACTGATTTTTTTTGGAGGAAAATCTTGTTTATTTCATCCAAAAATGTACACATATATTTCAAAATTAAGTTACGGGATAGGCATCCAAATGGACCTTTCAATTGATAATTATAGTTCTTCTTGGAACCTGTTACTCAGTGAGGGTGCCAAGGCGGCAGCCAGGTCACTTTGCAGGCAAAACGTCAGTCAATCAATGAAATTGTTCTGCGCCCTGGGTGATACTTGAATGGCTCTGAACACTGCAAATGTTTGAAACGAATTGTCTCAGTTTGGTAAAGTGGTACTTGCCATAAGGACCAGCTGTTTAAACAAGCATGTCAAGACACTTTGTTGCTGTGTTCGTAAATTGCACTTGCCATGATAGGCCAGGTGCCACATGCAGGCTGCTCATTTGGATAGTGAAAGGTGGCCTTAAAAAGCAGGTTTTCTATATATATGAAATAGCATTAAAGCTACACGTGACTGGGATCAGGAGAATGTTGTGTAATTAATAGCTGGTACTAAGGAGCTCTGCGGGGTGGATTATATATACCATGTTTATGGTGACGATACATTTCACTGTTTCCAGACAACTAGTCACACCCTTGCGAGCCATTTGTAAACAAGAAAGGTGGAGAAGTTGATAAGCCGGCAGCGTGTAATACATGTGTGTGAACACTGGGAAGGTTGCTTTGCAAACAGAGCTTTGTTCTGAAGAGGAGCGATTCTTACAAGAGAGATATTATTTCATAGACACGGCTTTAATGGGACCGAGGGGAGAAAAAACCTGCCACTTATCAATACACGACAGACACATCTCCCAACACTGATCACAGCCAAACAATCTCTTATAGTCATCCCAGAACTTTCATTGAAATGTTCTCTTTGTAAATCTAGTAGTCTTCGTACAATGTCATATGAAAGTGTACGTGCACTTCATAGATTACAGTATAGAAGTCAATAAATATATAGTACAGTGCGTATCTGTGTGGTGCTGGATCATTCATGGGGACTTATTTTAAAATGGCTATGAATTCTTTTTTACATGAAGGTCAGATATGTCTCTATATTTCCTCTTCGTGTCTTTGAACACACCACCTACCATAAAAAAAGTTTGTTTCAGATTATTCCACATGAAAAAGGCCATGTGTAGGATTTGGAGTCTTTGAATGTACTCTCATGACCAGGCCTTGTCGGGCCAAAACTTTTACATACTTGTACATGAATGCTTTGGTATGCAATATAGGTATATTTATACATTTCAGGTACAATTTACTCTTTGATATAAACCATGAAAGTCCCATTTACGGCTAAATCAATGTTTCATGAAAGCTAAAAGCATGACAAGTCACTTCCTGGCTGTGTGCTTTCATCTCTCGCACATCACAGAAACAATGTCAACAGGTCCACACCAACATTTAGGAAAAGTCCGAGGCAGCCTTTGATTGTCTTGGCACCTCCGTCTCGGTGTCATCGTATGACCTCCAATGAAAATGTACACCTGAGGGATGATCGTGCTGGTTTGCTTTGGACAGGTATGTGTCCACTTCAAAGGTGCTGGGTACTTTGATGTCAAGGGTCGGTGGCCGCGTATTATGATGGGTTGACTTGTGTTCATGTACACCTGTCACAATGTGGACATACTCTTCATGTAGTTGTACCTGCAGCTGGTCAGCTGCTACGTCAACTTCTTGCCAGGTTCAAACGTCAAAAGTTGTCAACTGCACTCAAAAGTCAAAAAAGTTGTCGATCATCTGATAGCGTGACAACATGGAATTTTGTGACTCACAACTGTTTGTTAAACTCAGCATAAATATGTTGGAAGATATATTTTTGCCAGTCTCTGTGTAGACTGATTTGTTGATAATATGTTTTCAGGCAGTTATGCAGGAAAACAATATTACATTAAAGAATCTCTATCATAAGATAGATGTACAACTTTTCATAAAGAAAATAGAGTTTTTTTTGTTCACATTTCTGAAATGCCATAATCATAAAAGTTGACCAGTCTGGTGTACCAGAGGAAATGGTCTCTGTAGTGGTTGATGTCAAGATGTTTAATCCAGGTTTCACTGTGGATTCAGGTTTGTGGATTCAGGTTTGTTAAACAAACCACACCCGTAACAATCCACCTGGTTTCATTGACAGTTAGTTGAAACTTTGCCCTCACACTCTGATTTATACATCCCAAATGTAGCCTCATCTTTGAGACAGAGACCACAGTCTCCCAGGTTGAACACTGACAGTGGCGATCACCTTTCGAGAGGGGGATAAAGGGTATTTCCATATTGGGGCATTTTATGTTCTGTATCAGCATACTGAAAGCCTGTTTATTTTCTGTACTTTGTACTGACAATTATTTTGGAACATTTTCATTTTCTGCACTTGGTACTGGGACAAAATTGTTTCCTGTGCCAGTGTACTGGGACTCCCCCACCCCCACCCCCACCCCCATCCCACAAGTGTCATGCTGGACACAAAACATCAAGGCAAGTGGTCAATAAAAGGAGAGGCTCTATATTTTGCTGGGTGCCAGCCCTGTCCATTTAAAAAAATAAATCTTTTTATATTTGTCATAAAGAGATGCAGGCAGATTACAATTTTGACTGAGGAAAAAAATCAACTTTTCCTGATTAGCCGACTCTCAGGCCATTTGTGTGTCTGGCTGGTGCATGTCATCCTGGTCCAATAGTCCAGGGCATGAGGTCAGCAAAGCAGGCAAGAACAATGTCTGATGCCACCGTGGGGTAAATTCCCACAACCTTTGTAGCCCCGCATACATGTATAAGTAGGCGTTCAATATGAGCCGGCAGGCTGTGCAGCCCAGGTGGGCCTGTCCGGAGTGGTATTTCTTGGGGCCCACTGTCTTTACACAAAGCACCCACACAAAACACAATGGCCACCAGGTCCGCCCGATCGCCACAAATTGATATAATTGATGGCCACAGTGCTGGCGATGGTAGGGTTTATTGTGACCTAATCGATCAGCTGCTGCAAGTTTAATCCAATTAAGCCGCAGTAACAATGACCAATCTATTGAATTATACATATATTTGTTATAGTGGACTGATTGGTGGGCCACAAGTAGGCTCATCCAATGGCTATCAAAGCATTGATATCTGTTTTGTATACTTTTAGACAGCCAAGAGAAACTCTTCTGCTTTACATCTGACAGACTTTGATCTATGTGTAGACATGTCTGTGAAATACAAGACACATAATGCAGATTGAAGCGCATGCCGTGGAGGCTAGGCCTGCCTGCTTTATGCCAGCACCATGCTGTTATGCTCTCTTGTAGTTGTACTCTGGTAGAAGAATGTTCGAAATGTGCATGTTGCAGGGGTGTAGGATGACAGGCAGTGTGTTTTCCTGTAATCAATAGTACTGTCTTCATACACAGTTAACAGACATCACTTGTCACCATCATTTCACAGCGGATTAGTCTTGTCATTGTCAGTGTAAATCGAGCTAACAGAAAAATACTGTCATTGTTGGTGTTGTCATCAGAACAGACCTGACAGTCATCACTTATCATCATCATCATCATTGTAGATGTCATAGTCATCAATTGTCTTCATAGAGGCAAGACTCCTCAGTGTTATCATTGTCATCATCATCATTGTAGTTCTAAGCCAGAGTATTATCATTGTAGAATGACAGTTAAAAGTGATAGCCACTAATATCATCATCGTGATAGTCATTGATGTTATTGTATTCCTCAATGTAAACCTAGGCCTTCATCATGTTACAGTGTAATCATTCTCACCAGTACTGATAACAGTGGTTGATTTCATCAGCATTGTTGTTGTCGTTTTCCTTGCTTTGACCACCAAAGTTTTGTTAAGGGTATACACAAGATACGAGACTTCTGGTATTTTTCGCTAACTGACATACCCCAAAAAGTATGCAGACTCTCCAAGTACCAATTTTGATGATTGTGATATAAATTTCAATGTGTAAATCTGAGAGAGCTAAAGGGATAACTGTGCATTTTGTATGTTACTGTCACCTTTTGGCAGAGTTGTTGATTTTGAGCATGTGACTTTTTAACATTCATGGAATGATATCTGTCCATTTCGTCAAGGAAAGAAAAAAATGTCAAGCAGGGAGTTGTACTTCAGATCTTGTATACATTTCATTTACCCTCATGTTACAGCGAGGTAAAACAACAAAGACTTCTTTTTTGAAAGAAAATCCTGGTTTTCACTGAGGTACAGCAACATAGAGAACAAATGTTTTTTTTTTCTATTAAATCTGGAGGCAAATTCTTTGTCTGGCATACATATCTTTTTTTTGTGAGATTGACATCAAATTTGCTTTAAAATATCAAAAATCTGCATTCAAAATAAACGATAGTGACAGCATTAAACATAAATGATAGTAAAGATTTACACATTCTAAAGTATATTCCCTTCTAAATATATTATTAAAATTCTTGTCATAAACTTGAGAATAAATTATGTACTTTCTGAATACATGTATATATACTTTTTGTTTAAAGAGGACAGAAGCTTGTGAAACACAATACTTAAAAAAAACCATCCTGGTAGCCATTGTGAGCCGGTAAATATTTTATGAGAGGAAAGAGTCTGTCAATAGGGAAACAAGAAGAGTTATGTTTCTACATATTTGTTAATACAGGCCTACATGGTTGCTCTGAGGACTAAAATCTTAGTCTGAAGTGTACAGCTTCTGAGAAAGCATGGAGTTAACCATGGAGCTGCCAAGAGGTTGATCCATAGTCAAAATATCATAGACCTCCAATTGTGTTGCGAAAGCAACAGTTCTTCAGCATTTCCCACAAGAATGGGCCTTGCATCAATATCTTCTGGTAGTATGTAAGCCACTTTAATTGAGGGAATAATGGTGAGAAGTGTTACTGGAGATCTGGATGACTTTGAGATGACTCTCTCATAATAGGTGTTTGTGCATGGAGACAATAGATAGTACACAATGTTCGCAGACCCTTCTGATGTATACAGCCGTGGATGAGAGCTTCAAAGTAAACAAGACGGTAGCTAGGAAATGCTCGGCCGGCTTCAAACACAAGATGAAAGCCAAACAGTGGGTAAGATTTGATTGGGACCGCAGCGAGAAAGCATGCACTTGAAGCCAGGGTTGATAAATGCGCCTGATGGCCAGGAGACAGTGGGCACCTTATAGCTGGCTGTCCACAGTGCCAACTTCAAAGCTAATGTCTCAACAGTAAGTAGCACACATGACTGACCACTTCAAAGGCCCACTCACTCTCCCAAACAAATACAATATATTGCCTGCCCCTTTGTGCGGCTTCCTGGAAGTCTTTGATCTTGGCATTACAATATATATATACATACATGTATGCACTATTGTGCGGGGCCTCTGTTACTTTAGTGGCATATTGTCATCTAATAGAGTTATTAGAGGTGTAGAGGGCACACGTTATGCCTCACTACCCGTCATTGTTACGCAGTCACATCAAACAAGTGGCGCTTCTCCTATCCATGCCCTCACTCTGCGTACCCTTGTCTCCAAGACCCCCAATTTTCCGCCCTCTGATTATTTTCCACTTACAAGTACAAATCCTTCTTACTGATGCACAAAAAATGTGAGGATTGGGGGACAATTTGACTATTAAGTGGACTTTGATGCCTGGTCAACTGTTTTACTCTAAGGGTTTTTTTTTGTTTTTTTTTTTCTCAGTGGCACATTGGCCACAAGTGCAAGGAAAGTTGCTGTCTCGGGTTCGTGCCGCTCTTCTGTCATTTACTGACACCTTCCCATTTACGATGTGGCCGGTGAGCACAATTCAGATAGATTGACTGCCTGATAAAGTGATTGAGTTCAAAGGAATAGCTCCCTAATTGTGTACATATCTGATGGGTGTTGCCGGCAGGTTAGGCATTGTGGCTGTCATACTGTGCGCCTTTCCCATGGGAATTTCTAAAATTGTCATCGGAGTGTGTTTTATACCTTTTAGTAGAACTTTCATGCTCGGGTAAAGATCAGAATCTAACTTTCATTTTCAATCACAACAATGTCCAGTCCGAGTGACTCTTGTCAGAATGTCGTTTTTCCAATGGATTAACTCCGTGCTACGGGTCGACCAGCATGTCAGAATAAAGCTGGTTCCCCACACATTAGTCATAGCAACAGTAACTAGTCAAACAGTCACTGAATCATATGTGTGGGTGTGTGTGCCAATCCAAAAAGAAAGATTAAGTGGATCGAGCTGAATGCTCAAGTCCACATTCTCTGCATACAAAATTCAAGAGTATGGGGTCATATTTCATTATTTTAATTCTGTGTCCCCAAATATTATTTTAATTAATTGCTTCATTTTGCTGTACAGTTTATGCCCAGAAGAGTTACATTTCAGATGCACATGTACACAACAGGCCCATCAATCTTAGATGAAGGGTCCTGGTTCACATGTACTGTCTTCCTGGGAACTAACTTTGTGTTTATCAAGGGGGTAAAGGGAGTTTCTTTACTGGCATATTTGGCATGCCATACTTGTATACTGGAAGCCCCTTTATTTTCCATATTTCATACCAGGAATTTTTGCTGAATTATTGTATTTGCTATCTCTTGTACTAGGGCAAAACTGTAACTTGTACCAACTAGCATACTGGACCTCCCCTATTACCCACTTTTTTTATACAGACACAAAAAACTTGTGAACTTTTCATGGGGAAATTATACTGTGAGTGATTGTTTGGGATGTCTACCTGTAAAAGTTCCCAAGCAACTTTGTTTCAAGTTATAACAGTGATTCCTGAGAGCAGACAACTGTAGTGACGATGATGTTTGATACAATCTTTAGTAGTTTGCCTGCTGAACAGCAGTCACCATGCTTCTCTAGTCCACTGGAGTAGAGATAACACAGACATTGGTGTGCTTAGCAGGCCACCTATGGGTCAAATCCTGAACTGTATGATGCTGTCCTGTGCCTGTGTAAATGTTAATTTCTGTACAATATCTCTCTTTCCCTGAAATTATATGTAAGTTGTTCGAAAGGTTTTATTTGACAGCTTTTGTGATTATTATCAAGGGAACAAAAAGTCAATATCTTTATAGAAATGAGTTTCGTTTACACTTTGGGTTATGAGGATTTGGTATTCTTGTGTTGACAAGCACTGTTCCCATAAAACCCATCAGTGTTTTATGGTGAAAATGCTTGCAATACAAGAATGACGAACTTTCATAACCAAAATCCAAATTATGTTTTCCCCTGTTTCTTTGCATGCACGCATGGTACTACTTTGACATTTTAAAGTTGAAAAATGAGTCCATGGTTGAACTTGGCAGGGCGTGGCCTATAGTTATTGCTCTTATCACAATTTGGTAGCAAATTTATACATATTGCGTAGATAGGCATTAGAATAAATGTAATGAGATGGCACAAACTGATTCAAAATTAACTGAGATATATATATATATTTGTAATGTGTCTCTGTTGGATCTATTCACTTATGACTATGGATGTGTCCAAAAAAGTGTGGGTTCTAGAAGGAAAAATAAACAATGGCCGCATATGTCACAATTGTGATGTTATGCAGAAAAAACAGTGGACAATTCTCCTCCTTTTGTTTAATGTATCAGATAAGGCAAGTGATGTTCAAAGGTTGACACAATCATCACACATACTGACTGGAATGTAAATGTTGGGGAGTGTACATTTCAATCAGATCAAAATTTATGGACATGATTGCTGGAATGAAGTCACAGGAAGTGTTTCTTGGAAGCCCATGTACCTGATGAACTGGCAGGAGTCCACTGTGAGACAGGTTTTATGAGGTCAGGTCATTTCAACATGGAGTTGCCGCAGGATCAGACTCCTGAGTGAGCAGCCCCCCTGTTGAGATACCTTTTTTACTTTAGATCAAACAGCTGGGGCAGTAGGCCACCTCTGAATAAGAATAAAAACACCACGAGCAAGACTGCAGGTTGTGTTTTGGGCAAAGTTGCAGCATGTAGGCCACTTTGAAACAAATACAGGAAAAAATAAAGCGACATAGATATATTTTATGAGCTGAAAAAAGTATAGTGAATTAACTCTTTCACTGCCAAGTTACAGGGTCAACAGTTTTCCACAGTACACTGTGCATGCATGGTGTGCAAAGTGTGCCAAGGAAAGCTGTTGACCGATTGTAAGTGTAGACTTGCTGGTACTTGGATGAAAGCTCTTTGCACGAAGAATTTGACTATGATATGATTTAAGCCACCTTGATTCGACTTTAATCACTTAGTGCAATGAAAGAGTTAAATGGTGCAAAGTCGTACAAATGTGTGGACAAAGTCCAGGCTCATTTTGTCAAGTTTTAACCCTTTCCTCCTTGAATTGACACTTGAGTCAACAACTTTCCTTGGCATGAGTTGGGCACTAAGTGCCCAACTCATGCCAAGGAAAGTTGTTGACCTGGGGCATGTGATCTTGATAGGGCTCATCTACAATTCTCAGTCAAAATTGTTTTTCATTACTGTTGAAATTTGTTGAAAACACTGAAGCAGACGACATTTGACCATCAGCCAGTTTTGGCCGGTTTAAGGGGGCAAGGGTTAAGAAGGGGGGTAAGGGGGGGTTTCAGTATGCTGGTACAGGTAATTAATTTTCTAGAGTACGCAGTACGGAAAATATAAATCTTTCAAAATTTTGGATAGTACAAAGTATGTAAAATAAGAGGGCTTCCAGTATGCCAGTGCAGTAAATAAAAAGCCCCAGTATGCCAGTATGGGAAACCCCTTACCCACCCTCGGTTAAGGCAGGGACACCAATTATTAGTGGAATAGACCATCTAGTTAATGATGACAGCACATACATACATTTAATTAGCCTATGTAATCGACATTGAATTATATAGACTTCTTTCTTTTTTTTATTAACTCAGTTGACTTGTCAGTCAGCCGAGTTAACAGGATGGTCTGCCATCCATTGACCATTCCCATGACATTTTTTGCCTTCTCCACAACTGTTGACCAGATTCACTTCACATGTGGTCAGGATGTACCTGGGATAGGCCTCCATCAGGTATCGTCAGATGGTTACCATGGTTACACTCTATTGATTTTCACCTCCTTGGCCTTATCAACCAACAGATTATTGTTGTCATCATGCCTGTGTGTCTGTCTGTGTGTCTGTCTGTCCATCTGTCTATTACCCTTGTGGATGGAATAACTTTTGAACAAATTGAGCTATTGTCATGAAACTTGTACTATTGAAGCATCTCATTAAAAACTTGGCTGTGTTTGACATTCAGCAACCTTGGCATATTGTCAAGGTCACTTGTTAGGGTTTGTGCCTGACCGACGGGGTTTTCAGGTTGTTGCAACTATTGTATATGTATTTATATTTTTTTATGGATTTTGTTGTTTTTATTTTGGGAAAATCTTACAAAACAAATCTTGAAAGCACTTGGCCAGCTGCATTAAAATTTTTTCCCATATCAACACTTGGCAGAATTTGTGTTACTCTTCCGTAAGAAATTAGAAGTTTTTGCTTCTGTGTCTGTTGATGTGAAGTGAGGAAAATAGACTATGTCCTGAGGAGCATAAAACCACCAACATATTAACTGTTTGCCACACGAAGTCCCCAATTATCAAACATGGTCTGCCTCAGTGTTTGTCCTAAAATGGCTTGGTGGCATGAAACATTTCCAATGAGAATTGCAGATGAGACCTATCTAGGTTAGCAAACTGTATGAGGAAAAGAAACTCTGGTGCTGGGGGTGTGGAGGGTACACTTGGTACATCAATGTATGTTGTTGACTCAATCTGACTCTTACGAAGAAGGGAGTTAAGACACAACACTTGCTGGAGGCTGACAAAGTCCAGTTACACCCATGTCATTTTGAAGGGCCTTCATGTGCTTTCCACTTGTTTGAACAGAGGTGCAGTTTAGCGCAAACACATTTCTCCTTTGATCTTTGAGAGTTTTAAAAACTTTTGTGGTCAGGACATGATAGCTGTAGGTCTTTTGCTTGTCTTGTTAGCCCACAGAGATTGGATGACATCGAGGACAGTGGAAAGTGATCCTGTATCAAAAATACAGTTGATACCATGACGTGACAGTTACAAACGAAAAGATGTAGCCTACTTGATTTTGCGAGTTTCTCAGGTTGTAGGTCGCCAAGCACTTTAGCCCTTTGAGGACCAAATCAGCACTTTTTTCTCCAGTGCAATAGAGACCTAATACACCCAGAGTGCACGAAGGAAAGCTGTTCACCCTTTGCCTATGTCATTCTTGATGGAAATAGAAGCAGACAACTTTCCTGACGCTAGGCCATGTCTGCTAGTTTTTAACTCATTCCATACTATGGTCACAGACCTTGGTCAATGGTTCTGGCACTGCCTGGCAAGTCATGCTGCAGCTGCCCTTGCTGCAGCATGACTTGCCAGGCAGTGCCAGAACCACTGACTTAAGACTATAGGCATGTTGGTACTTGAATGAAAGCTCTTTTCATTAAGAATTTAAATATGCAATTGTCATCTTAAATCTAGGTAAATATACAGAAAAATCAGGGACTGGTATGGAATGAGTTAATGGCTGAAACATTAGCATTTATGTGCTGCCAGGTTAAGCTGGTCACTTGGTCTGTTTTGTATCAGGAGGAAATACATGTGTGCAGTGAAACCTCAGGATAATGGCACAACATGCATGTACATCTGATATATCTACAGTACAATACAAATTTTGAGGGGCTTAAAACTGCTTTGTTATTGGACATATTTAGATATGTGGCACATTTAAACAGAGCGTTTCGTCAGACGCAGGTTTCACTGTATCAGAAGATTCCTGCCAGGGATGTACCTTCCCAAAGATTGTATAGTGTTGTAGACAGGGTTTGATACAATGATAGTCATGAAGTATACATGCAGCAGACATTAACATGACGCTACCATGAACAAGCAAATGAGGTCTTCCAGTGAAATTAGAGAACAAAATGATCAGTACTTTACTGTACAATGTCAGGCTGGAGATATTGGTGAATTTAGGGTGAGATTTGATTTCATAACATGCAGCTGATGAAAGTAAAGGTGACATGATACACTCCATGTTGTGCTACTGTCTGCTTCCAATAATGCATACATTGTGTCTGAGCAGTGCCAACTGATACAGTCTTCTATCTCCTTCTGATGCATTATGGGTGTTTGCCTGGGATGCAGATCTTGCTACCATTGCTGGGTGTTTGCCTGGGATGCAGATCATACTACCATTGCTTTCTGAGTAAAGTAAATGATTCAGAGATGTTTTGTCATCCAACTTTATTTTGTGTTCTCCCATTGAATGGTTTTTCTTTGGCCTGCAAACTGTGGTGTTTTTTTTTCCCTTGAATATTTTGGTAAAAAAAAAATGCTTTGCAGGTCAAGCATCTTTGATAGCCATCCCAGGGAATGATAGGTATATGTGGCTGCCTCCCTGTGTCTGCCAGCAATACATAAGACAAGGTTGAAAGCATTAGCCTCATCCCCATAAATACAGGGACACTGAGTCTACATGAATGACAACAGCCTTAACTGATCAAATGAATTAGATGGTATATATTTTTGCACAGAGATTCAGTCACCATGGTAATTAAACATTAAAAAAGGTGTATCCAGGATGTTTATTGCCTCCACGTATGAGATGTTGCATGCATGGCTGACCTTAAGATATAAACATATTTACCAGCAATAAGTGGAGATAAAACGACACTCGTGTAAAGAAAAGGCCTGTCGTAGGTGACGTATTGGGAAAACTTCTGAATTACCAGGAAACAGGAAAAAATGAGATAATAATAATAAGCACACAGATCATGTAAGGAGGAAGTGAGCCTTGCTCAAATTGAACACAAGCTGCAAGTCGAGAGAAAATGGAAGAGAAAAGATCAAAGAAAGCTAGACGTGTCACCTGCATGTTTTTCGCTTGGCCAAATTTAAAAAAAAAAAAAAGAAAAAGAAAGAAAAAAGTGCAGTTTTGGTTCTATTCATGCAGGCCATTGATTTTGAATTCTTGCTTGCTGACTGCTATGTATAACACCATATGCAAGGACATGAAACCCAAATTGGGGGAGACGTAATGGAAAAATTGTTAGGCAACATTGCACTACATGGACATTCCAGCAAATTGGTCCAAAATGACAAGCCTTAACATGGTCCTGTCTTTTATCAGTAGCTTTGTATGTTTGACTTTTCATTTGCCCTCATAGTTTATTCACTTTCTCAGGCTTTAGGTCTTTCAATTAATTTGTTTTTCCATGTTCATTTATTTTGTGGGTTGCCTGTTACTTAATGGTCAGTTCAGCGTGATAGATATATACATCTTTCTTTCGCTGGCAGTAATTACCATATTCATTCCAATTGTAGCACATGGCCTAATAGAAGCACACCCCCTACTTTTTAATCTTGGGAGGGTTTATTAAAAATTCAGTATTTTCAGTATTTTTTAAAATTAACTGCTTCTAATGAAAGAAGAAGGGTTCATTGTTGTTATTTCATGCTATATGGATTCTATAAGTTTACATGCTTGTCGTATTGTAAATTAAGACATATCATTAACACAAAACTCTGCAAAAACCATGTCTGCTTCATGAAATCTTTGCATTAGCACAGCGTGCTACTATTGGAATGAATACGGTGGATTGGTGTGCCAAGTAGGCACGTAGATGAAGCAGTGATGCAGTGAACATGTCCATGATAAACCGTGTTGAATTGTTGTGTGTCGACAGCTTCAGGTTATATTTGCTGCAAAACTAGTTGGAAACCAAACAAATTTTCAAATTTATATACATCTAGCTTTCACTATGTTGTTGTGATAGCAGTATGTCTAATATATTTTAAATACAATTCATTTTACCAATCACTTCCACTGTACCATCTCAACTTTGTATATTCCTCTTTAATTCTGAAAGGTGTTCAGTCAAAATTTCTGTTTTAAATGGTTTTAAGTCATATACAACTCTATATATTGACATTTCATTACTTACAGGAAGCCTGTGTCATCACCCAAACAGCACATGTTTGAACTAACACTGTTTGAAGAGAGAAAAAGGGGGTAAAGGGCTTTTTCTAACTGGTGTAGTGGGCATTTTTATTTACCTTATTTGTGTGATGGCAGCCCCTTTGTTTTCCATACTTTGTATCAGCCATTATGTCTAGATTTCCTTATTTTCTGTACATTGTATAAGGGCAAAATATGTAGCTGTAACAGCAGATTGGAACCAGACCCCTCCCCCTTTACTCCCCTTAGAGAATGAGGACATGACATTTAGTTATAAGCTGTAAGTACCATATTGTAGTTGCATCTTTCATCTCTTGATGAAGCCAGGAATGCCATACTGCTCCAGACTATACAGTGTTTACAGTGCAGCCCATGGTAAGTGACAGCATTGGTCAATGCCTGCAGGCCATACTTAGGCAGGACAAATATATACATATGCTGCCCACAGGCCTGGGATGTCAGCTAGGTGGCAGCACATGCATTCAGGGCAAAATATACTCAGTGTGGTATGGTGGCTGGTGCATATGTCAGCTAGAGCAGATGTGTATTTTTGATGTGTCTGTGGTGTGTAGCCAAAATAGCCAGGCAAAAGTTTTTGACTCGGCTGACAGATTGCCTTTGTATTCGTGGGTTGTCATCAACACTATGACAGAGTAGCAGAGCTTTCTATAAAATGTACATGTGAGTCTCCCAAGAGAAATATTCAGATTGAGTGATCTTGTATGTTGGTACAGTTTGAAAGCAGGTTTGTCACATGAAGTATGGCAACTCTAGGTTTTTATTTTGTCTGATCTTGGAGGGGGGGGGGGGGGGGTACCACCATGGTGCTTTATTTTACCTGCAATGGGATTCTTCTTACACACCACACACAGAGGTACATTTATTTCAATACATGTCTAGTGTATGTAGCAAGTTAATGGTGATCTTTGAGTGATGGGACTCATTGGCAGATAGTATTCTACATTCAAATATGGAGTGTTGTACTCAAATAAGTGGTCACTGGTCACTGGTAACCATAAGGGGACAAAGGCTCTGGGGCCATCCCCTCCCAGCACTTCCTTCAAGACTCTCCACGTTAGTAGTCCCATCAGTTTGTGTGTGGCCCTCCAAGTGGTCATCCCTCTAGTTGACTCCTTACCTCCCTGGCCAAACTTGATGTTGCTTTCTCCCAGTTGCTCAAAAGACCACCATGTCTTCCTCTCCGGGATGACATTGTTACGTTGTTCCTTAAGGTGATTGTTGACGTTGCTGGGGTGGAGCTTGATGTCCCCTATTGGCTCCACACACCCAGCAAGTTTGTCTGTCCTCTCATTAAATGTGATGCCTCTGTGTCCTGGGATGTATACCATTTTGAAATTGGCCGACACTCTCGTTAGCACTTGCTTCCTAGTATGCCAGTACACGTACACCTTTGGACAGCTTATATTCTTGAGGTTCATTTGTTGACATTGCAGTAGTGATCGTAATCTCTGATCTGTGAGTGTTAACACAGCATTGATGAAAGCACAGAGAAATGGTCATCATATGAAGCAAATGTCATATAAACTTGTACACTTTAATATTCATGTATTTTGATACCAGACATGTGACAAACTTGAGAATATATGCTGTGAACTGAACAGGCTCGTTTCATATTTTTAACAATTTGTTGTCCTTAATATACAAATGTTTTAAAGTCGAAACAATTGCATGCGACCAGACTGCCTTTGACAGACTCTAGTGAAAAAACAAAAACAAAAAACAAAAACAAGAAAAGAACGCAATTTTGTTTTTAAATGTGAGGCACTGTTTTTGTGTTAATATCTTATGCTCTTAAATGAGCGCATTGTAAAGATTTTTATATGCAAAAGTGGAAAATAATCCCTGACCAAATGACATCATCTGACAAATACTGACTGATCGGTGGTAAACACCTACAAACATTTGACAATAAACACAAAGCCTTTCCGACATAAAGCTGACATGATACTGAGATCCAGGTGACACCAATTAGGTCAGCTGACTTGTCAGTCAGTTGAGCTTAATTTATGGTCCTCTGTCCATCTGTCTGTGAACAATTCATATTTTCAACTTTAAAAACCATCTGCTGGATTCGTTTCATACCTGGTGGAGATATACTTTGGGTGGATCTTTAACTCATTCCATACCGGCCCCTGGTTTTGCCGTATATTTACCTAGATTTAAGACGACAATTGCATATTTAAATATTTATTTCATTCAAGTACCAATGTGCTTATAGTCTCAAGTCAGTGGTTCTGGCACTGCCTGTCACCGTAGTATGGAATGAGTTAACATTTTTCTTCGATACCAGTCAAAAAGTATGTAAATATAGTTTCTAGACTTAGTTTAACCAAATTTGTTCATTTCACAAGGATATTTAATTTTTGGAAAGCTCTGTGACTTTAAACTTCAATGGCAGGCATTGCATCAGTGATGTCTAGCATTGCATTAGATCTGGGTGATGAGGCTTCCTACATGTAAGTACATAATAACAATGCAACAAGGGTAAGAATGTACATGTGCAGTTTCTTCTTGTATTGTTACTTTTGACCTTAAGTGACTTTCAAAGGTTAAATTGAGGTAAATGACTAAAAATTTGCATTATCATCTTTTATTTAAAACATATCAATTGGATTTACTTCACATGTGGAAGTTTGATATTGCACAATTTGGATCAACTTAAACTACTTTCTCAAGGTCACAGAGAAATTGCATTTCAGGAAATGAATTTTTTGTGATGGTCATCCCATTACATGCTAGCACAGCATAAGCATTAAAACAAAAACAAAACAAAAAATATAAAATAAAACTTAATTTACCATTTTTCACCAAACACAACAACAAGTCTCAACTGCTACATGTAAGATTGATGATGTCAGCTTTGAATGTGTGGATGAATTTAAGTTTCTTGGTCACATCTTGCTTTAGATACCCACTTAAGCTGGAACAATCACATTATAAAAATAGCTTTGAAAATTTCTGAGACAATCGGCATCATGAATAAATTGAAAAACTTCCCGCCCTCAAATATTCTTCAAATAATCTATAACTTTTTAATTCTTTCACATTTTAACTACAGTCTTCTTGCATGGGGTCATAAATTGGACCAATTAGTCAAAATTCAGATGAAAGCTATCCTTATTGTAACTCATAGTAATCACAATGCACATACTGAACCTATTTCAAATCCCGAAACTTGCTCAAATTAGAAGATATATATATTATACAGTTCAGATTCTAAAATATTATTCCAAATAGGAGAATGACGAGCCTCCTGCTTACTTTAATCAACTACCAATTATTATGCCCCCCCCCCCCCCCACCAAGTTCATGAACATGACATCCGGAGAAGGGGATTATTTGTATCACAGGCCCAACATGCTGTTACACAAAAATGTCTAACACATGAAATTATTCATATTTTAAATGCAACATCTGAGGTTATCAAAGAGAAAGTACATATACATACTCATATTTATTTTAATGTTTCACAATATACAAATAAATATTTTATTGATAATTGCGAAATGTCTTGCAACATTCAAAATTCCTATATCTGTAATGCAAAGTGAAATAATGGATTCCGAATGACTTCTCCTTCTTGTGCATAAGTCTTATCAGTCACACGGTCACTTTTACCTTATAGCATATGATTATTTACTTGTAGGGTGGTACACATGATAGCGGTCTGTCAAAGATCTTGTGTATCACTCTGACCAAGTGATGATATCACTTTTTTCTTAGTTCCCCTGTCAATTGTTACTTTGTATATTTCCATACCATGTATGTACCTAATGTTATTATTTGTTAATGTAATTTGATTAAAATATAAAAAAAATACTGAATTTTTAATCTTGAGACTCGTGGTTCTCTTGTTTTTTTGTTTGTTTGTTTGTTTTTTGTTTTTGTTTTTTGTTTTTTGTTTTTTTTTTTTTTTGTAACAACTGCTTTTGGTACATGTGGTTGTGAAATTTATATTTATTGTTTTTTTATGTTTATACATTTAAATTTACATTTTTTAAAACAGGCAACATGTATCAATCTCTCCAATAAAATGACTCTCAACAACAAACCAAAGTTTGTAACAACACTTTTTTTTTGGGGGGGGGGTGTTTTTTTTTTTGTTTTTTTTTTTTTGTTTTTATTTGCTAGGTCAATGACCAGTGAGTTAGCAGTGTGGAAGCAGATTCCACAATACTCCTCTCACATGCATGTTGAGCTGATTCAAAGAGGCATATCGTCTGTCAGACAGCTGAGAAAAAATCATTAATTGAGTGGATTGTCTGGAAATGAATATTGTTGTATGGTATACCATGGGTTGTGTGGTTTAAAACATTTAATAGTAATGTTGTGGACCAAAGATGTGATCACATGGCACACACACTCTAGAACTGCCATCTGATAAACTAGTCATCTAAATTTCTTCAGTTCATCATTTAAAAAAAAGGAAAGAAAAGGTTGACACTAAAAAAGCTAAAAGTTGTTGACTGAGGGTTAAACCTTTCCCAATTGAGTCAAGACTGAGTCAAGAGCTGTCGTTAGCATAGGCACTTAGCACCCAGTAACCCAGGCCAAGGAAAGCTGTTGACCTGGGTCACATCATCCTGATAGGTCTCTTCTACAACTTATTCTCAGTCAAATCGTTTTTCATTGCTGTTGAAATTATAAAAAAGAATATTTAAGCCGGGAATATTTAACGACCGACGGCTGGGTTCAGCCAGTTTAAGGAAGGGAGGGTTAAATGGCCTCACAATGCCACAAATGCTGAGGATTATTTACATGGGCATGAGTTCTTTGATCACCGTCCCACAATACACCAACAATGGACATCAGATCAAGCACAGCATTGCCCGAGTCCACAGACAAGGATGATTACTGAGACTGAGTGGTCACAACTGAGTCATTTTGGCAGACAATAGTCCACTCTGCCATACGTTAACGAGAATGAATGCCATTATGGTGGACACTGTGATCTCAAGGTGTGTTTAATTTGAAAAAAAATGAAAGTCATTTAGCTCTTTGTGTTAGTTTGTGGTGTTTTAAGTGGAGATGAATCTGGAAGTCGAAGTTCATCATATTCAGCAGACTGAGTTAATAGCTCCTGCGTAGAACCTTTTGTTCCTTCCTATAAGTGAAGGCGTGTAGAACAAAAGCAGTCTAGGTGAATGAGTTACTTGTAGATTTCCTACAATATGATATTTAGGACTTGAAATATCATCCTTCCGTGCCCTTCATTCACCTGCAAAGATACACTCATGACCACTGTTTTTTTAAACTTGGATAGGACTGTGACACAAACAAGCTGACACTTGACTGGCCAGGAAAGATTGCATGGTCATAGGTCTTAATTGTCACTGGGGGCAACACAGCCCATACTGACAGTACCACAGAGGACCCATTTTGCCTGCATTACAGCCCTTACACCCACTGTGGCCATCTTACTATTTATAATGCAGTATATTAGGAAAGAGCTGATGTAATTTAGAAGAAAAGAGTTACATGTAATGACTGGCGTGACATTATTCCTTGTACATGTATTATGTTTTGATTGTGTGTGAATAACCATGATTTTTAAAATTATATATTCAAAAGTATTGCAATCTGATACCATTATTTTCTAATGGTATCCATACCGTGACATGTCCACAGTTCATTTTCAGAAAATTCCTTATATGGAAAAAATAGGTATTTTATACCAAATGCAAAAGTATGTGTCACTACACACATAAAAAAAGGTCCTAGGACTGGTGGCATACAGTTAAACAACAGCTGTCAATTGAAGGCACAGTGGCAGTAGGCAGGGGCGGGGAAGGGGGAGGGAGGGAGGGACATGCTTTTGAGCTCAAAGTTTGAAAACTGTATGGACTTGATGTCTGATAGGTTGTGGAAATTTGCATTTATCAAGGCATGACAGAAAAAATGAATACATGTATTAGAAAAATCAAGAAACAAAAACTGAAAAAAATGTAGGTCAGGTGAGTCATACTCAGGAATTCTAATGACATTCAGGTCACAATGTAATAGCATTCTCCATGACACTTTTCAAATGTGCAATTGATTGTATCAATCAGTATTTTGATTCGCACTAGCTAGATTTTGAAGAGCAAAGTGTACTGCTAAACCAGTTTTGTCTTTCACCACATTATATGGATGGATGGACAGACAGACAGACAGACAGACAGACAGACAGACAGACACATACTAGATGGATGGATGGATGGATGGATGGATGGATGGATGGATGGATGGATGGATGGATGGATGGATGGATGGATAGATAGATAGATAGATAGATAGATAGATAGATAGATAGATAGATAGATAGATAGATAGATAGATAGATAGAGTCTGAGACCAATAACTGACAAAGGTATAAATTAAATGTAATGAGTCTATTATAGAGATAGTCACTGGTATATTTCATATTGTTTCAAATACATGTTTTTCAGCTTTTCCACATCATCTCTGAGTTGGTAAAATAGATTTTGCGGATTTTTATCAATCTGCTAATTAAATGTATTTTTCAGGTATTTTGCTGACTTCATGATGGCTTCAACAAATATGGTTAGAAGTTTGTGCAAGTCTGAAGTAATTTCAAAGGCCAGCTAGTGTATAGATTATGTTTGCTCAAGTCCCTTACATTCAGTTATGATAATTTTAAAGCTGATAAAGAGAGTCATTTCCCAGTGGGGGGCCTCTTTGTTGCTGTGACACATCTGGTGCACAATTAAAATGCAGTGTGCTGTCAGATGGTTGTCATTATATATGCCTTATTAAAATACAGCCCATGACTTTAGGTCTGACCAGGCTAGCCATTTATAGCATAGACTTCTCGTGCAATTGGCAAGGTTGATGTGCCATTTATGGACAGTACAGTAAAACCTGCCTTGAGAGACCACCCCAAGGGCATTCCTAAAAGCAGTCACATAAAGCAGGTGGTCTTTCAATGAGGTGCAATTATGTGGGAAAGATGGCAAAAGGGACAGGGTAAACATGGTCTGAAAACACAGGTGGCCTTTCCTCACAGTTGTCTCTCAAAACAGGTTTCACTATACATGTATTTGCATAGAAGTAATAATTTTGCATGCTAGTCAGCATGCTGCCCAAATTTGCGCCATGTGTTTGGAGGGCTTGTAAATGCTATTAGGCAATCACACAATGCAAATTGCCATTCATTTTCAATCACACATGTAGGCCGCCTTCCCACCACCAGATTCCACGCATGCGCACAAGTAGGCCTAATGCCAGCATGAAGCTAAGGGATGGTCAATTTTGTCTGAATCAGCTGAGGAGCATGTTGACCATGTTCATGCTCAAAGTTGGCAATGACCATGTGCATTTAGTCAGTCAACATTCAGTGGTAGTGCATAGCATTGTACGGTTCAAGCCCGGAAGTGAATTTGTATATTGCCAGCTTTTGCCATTTTAATGGTTTGCCCCATGGGGAGACCCTTTCTGTTTTTGGGTTGTTCCTCCTGATGTCCATCCAGATGTCCCTCCAAATAGCCATCCAAATGTACACATTCTTGTTACCGCGATATCTACAGAATGCCTCTGTGTACTTTGCTCAAATTTCGCAATATGCTTACCTTACCTGGCAAGATGAACTGATTAGATTTTGGTGTCACCATGACCTAATTTGAGCAAATGGTGGACCCTTGAGTCAACGACTGCGTTGAAAGTATGTCTAGTTCTATGACCACACTTGCCCTGACGCAAGCACATGAAGCATCATGCTGGCAAAACTACCATTGGTTTCACTGGCACAAATGAGAAAAATTATACTAGCAATGCAGACCTAAAGTCATGGGCTTTACTGTACTTTATCACTCACTGATAGACTGAGAACTCTGAGAGCAATTCTATTTAACAACTGGTATGAAATAAGTACATAGATTTGGGAATATGTAACATAATATCCAGGAAGAGCTGTCATAGGCAAGCATGTATCTTATTGGGAGACGGGAGGATAATCCCTTAACAGAAAAATAACATTGTAGGCTCATGTTATAAAAATGAGATCCCAGTTATACTGTCAATGTTTCGGCCCTAATTTAGGGCCTTCGTCAGGATGAGGAGGATCTGGATTATTTTAGTATATATCATACCTAAGTGTAGAAAAGAGGTGCTGCTTTTTAAAGTTACATTAATTTTTAACACGAGAGGGCGCCATGTCATCAGCCTGTCAGGTTTATTTACAGTTTCTCTTTCCCTATGGTGTATTTCGCCATGGATCAACAGTGGCATACATGGTAAATAAAATGATATTATATATGGAATTAACATATCTTATTGTCAGCATACCCCTATTAAGGATTCGATGTCCACTTAACTGAATATGCATATAAAATACACTGTTCTTGTTCCCAGTTTTAAAGAGATGTTACCAGCATGTTGTTTCTACCTTCCTCAGTGGACTGGATGTTAAAATTTAATAGACAAACATTAATGTTAGGCCTAGGGAGAAGTGACATGTTTCTAACTGTTGAAAACATTTGTAAAATCACGGAGTGTTAATTTATAATTGTATGTAGGCATGTTCTATTGTATCATTATTATTGAAATATAATTTATAAAATGTTCAGCCATTTAATTAGCCATCTTGAGATTATAAGTCAAGTTTTTATCTTTTGTCCACCTGTGTAAAGTAATGAAACAAGTTAAAAATAAACCTTCAATGCAGTTTTTTACTTGTGTCCACCAGTGTAATGTATTGAAACAGGCAATCATTTAGAGATAGTCACTTTTGCGATAATTTATGTCCAGCACTGTAATATACTAAGACTGGTTCTGCAAATATTTGATAGAAATAATATAAATTCAATTGCATGGAATTTTTGCTTGATTTTTGTTTTCACTGATGAACTGATGACACAAAACCACAAGAAAAGAAACAAAATAAAATTTTGATGTTATAACAGACTTAATTGGAACTGGGTCCAAGATGGTTAAATGAAATTAAAGTTAAATGCTAGAAATGCAAAATATGTGAAATATATATATACATGTATATATATGTGTGTGTGTATATATATATATATATATATATATATATATATATATACATATACATATACATATACATATACATACACATTATACATACATACATACATATATATATATATATATATATATATATATATATATATATACATATACATATACATGTGTGTGTATATATATAAGTAAGTACAGAGAGAGATAGTCATTTTGTTTTTATCCCATGTCCACTGATATGATTTACTGGAATAGGTATTATACTGGATTTTTGATAGATGTAGTCATTGAGTTTTTATCTTGTAACTACCAGTGTAAAGTACTTAAAGTGGATATATTGTAACATTGCTTGGATTGGCAGACTCAGTGCCAGTATGGTTACTGGGACGCAAGGTCTGAGCGTACAGCACCAATTGTGGCAAGGTTGAGACAATGCTTCTCTTCAGTGGGACCCTGAAGTAAGTAATAGGATGTATTCATATCTAAATGCAGTCCTACTCTAACAGCTATTGAGCAAAAGAGGGAGCCACCTGCATCAGGGCAGATCCATGTATTTAGCATGGTCAAAAAGTACTTTCTCAACAAAATGAACAACACAAACACACAATAATCTTAAGAAAATGTTTTAACATATATTTGAAACATAAAGGATGCCTAAATTGATTAGAAATGGGCTCTCTTTTGGTTGAAAAGGTGTTATTTATGGATGCTTATGTGGTATATAATGCAAATCTGCCCTGATCATGGTCCGAAGCATCAGTCTGTTGCCCCAGCAACACAGGAAGTGAGCAGGATCGCAGTTAAATATGAATGTCTCCTATTGTAAGCTTCTGGTTTGCTTCCAGTCTCCAAACCCCCGCACACAATAACGACACCCAACTGTCCTGAGTTTCATGGAGAAAGGGGGTCTTTTTGGAGCCTAGTCAGGCTCAGTGATATCCAGAAATAGCTGTCCTTTTTCTCTGTCTCTGTGATTTGGGAAATAGGGGTATCATTTAATTTAATTGATTATTTGATATGCACGTGAACACATGTAACACTCTAATGTCACCTGTGGTGCCCAGAGTTAAAGGTTGAAAGGATATTTCATTGTCTGCAGATACAGTAGGTCTCACAAGTGAACCTATGTACATCCAGTTATATTTCTTGACATTTATATGTAGATTGATTACACGATATAAATGTCCTGCCTAGAGTTAAATGTTTTAAGGATATTACATTATCTGCAGATAGGTCTTGCTTATAGTCAATCAATGTACAGCCTGTGACATGTCTTGATATGATTTGGAAATTAAGCATTCAGTTATTTTGCTGTGTGATTTTTGCGATATAGTAATCATGAGCACATACCTCCTTGAAATTAAAAAAATGGGGGTACTATTTGTACTTATAACCTGGAATGAATATTAAAGGCACATGTTATCATGAGTGCATATCCCCTTGCAATTAGAAGAAAGGAGCACTTTTTAACAGCCAAATTATCCTCATTTTCTGCAAAAAAGGGGGATAAAATTCAGGTAAAAAGTCTTGAAAACCAGGTACATGTATACATGTATACATGTATTTTATTTCCCCAACTGTCCTGTACTGGGAGTTCAGAGACCAGGTGTTGGCCAGACTTAAATGCCTTTGGCACCTTCCTAGGCCAATACACTTTCACCCAGTCAGGAGCACAGTGTGGCACAGGAAGTGTATGATGAATACAATACACAAATACACCATTGGTGATTGGTTGTTAATCAAGTATTGTTTACAAACTGCATGTGTTGTTTGTCTGAAGGAAAAGGACAGTAGGTGTTAACTCATTCCATACTATGGGGACAGGCCTTGGTCAGTGGTTCTGGCACTGCCTGGCAAGTCATGTTGCAGCTGCCCTTGCGGCAGCTGCAGCATGACCAGGCAGTGCCAGAACCACTGACTTAAGACTATAGGCATGTTGGTACTTGAATGAAAGCTCTTTTCATGAAGAATTTAAATATGCAATTGGCGTCTTAAATCAAGGTAGATATACGGAAAAATCAGGGAGTGGTATGGAATGAGTTAACATGTTGAAAAACGAAAGTTGCATGAAAGCTAGGGGACTCTTAGGCCACCACCCCCAAAAAAATCCATCAGGCCCAAAAGGCAGGTAATCAGACAACAGGGACAGTTACTTTTGTTTTTGTCTTGTGTCTACCAGTGTAAACCTGTGAGACATGACCGATGGGACCTTCCCATTGGTTGTACTTGTGTTATAGTGAAGTGCCTTCCACTTTGTGGTCTGTGTCAGGGGATCAAAGTGGGAGTGTATTGACAGAGGTCCCTTGGCTGACTCAGTGCCATTGTTACCCTCAGATTTAGCTTCAGTAGTTGCAGAGACTGGCTTTGAAATCATACCTCTCCCCGACATACAGCAGTTGGGAGGAGGGAGCGGCTCAGAGCCGCAGTTGAGGACGGCGGGGCGGCAGTTACCTTGCTCTGATGTCACCTTGCTCCAGCAACAGGATGACACTAGAGCAGCGATCAGAGAGTCTCTCTGATTACCGCCGAGGATACCACACGATAAACTACAAGCCAGTGCGGCACCCTCCACCGGGAGCCCGACTTGTCTGATGTCTTATGCTTTGATTACCTTGAAAGAGATGACGACGATAAAGAAAACAATAAAGCAAGAGTGCTCTTTGTAGAACAAGTGATAGAAACATTGTCTGTTATGATCTAACCTTTCATCCTACTGGTAAGCCTCATCTTATCAGCCACCGGCACACATTAAAGCTTTAATGTTGGAAACCTAAGCACTATGATTGCTGCCATGGTTAATTGTGTTTGGCAAGGATTCAATTAGAGCCTCTCTGGAGAGACCGAGACAATATTTTCATTTGTTATGCAGATTTTCCACATTAACGTACTGCCTCAGCATCACAGTGATAAAACACTGCCATAGATTTACATCTAAATGCTCTTTCCATGTGAACGGCCGTGCGCTCGATGAACGCCAGCAATCAATCAGTCCACATTGATGTAAGATTTCAGGTGTAAAATAGTGAATAATTATACATGGGCCTTAGCCATTTTTCGGTATTAAAATCTAATTAATCAAAGTTGTGCCACATTAACCTGTTTTAAGTGCTGATCAGTTGGGACTTAACTTCCCCCTTGTTCCAGTGGCTTCAAAAGAAAGCTTTGGCATGGAAGTGCTGATGCGTACGACAATGTTGTTATCGTGGCTGGTCAAAGCAAATCAAATTTCACTCAGTCAAAAGCAGCAGTCACTTCTCTCGGCTTTGATCATGTCAACAGCTTTGTACATCTCGCTGATTTTTTCCCTTCAATTTTCTGTTCGGGTGTTTGTGTATCAGTGACGAGTGTGATTTGGATAATGAGAAAGCATAATTTTTTGCACCTGGAACTGAAGGCTGTGATTAAGCACCTTTTTTTAAATTTCAGAGATCAAACAATTGTTGTCACTTTAGTTAGGATTTTCCAAGCCTTAGAAGCCATAAAGGATAAGAAAAAAGAGAGAACAGCACTGTATTTCATAAGGCCACGAGTAGGAACAAATGTAGCAACTTTAAGTACATCTTTGGAGTGTACTTTAGAAATATATTAAAAGCAAAATTGTGAGAGTTCTCTCAAAGTCTACTGCCTTTGGGTGAATGTCCTCCCATTTTGCAAATAAACAATTGTCATAAAGTAAGAGTGGACATTGGATTATTGTCGAGATTGCCATTCATATGATGATTCACTTTTTTTTCCCTAACCGCGGTAGAAGTGTGCTTTGAGCATGGCAGATGCAATGTACATATATGTTTGAGCTGTGCCTGTCATCTAGGATCATTCCTCTCCATCAAAACTGGATTTGTAAGAAGTTGCAACATATATGTATGGGTACATGATAAATATGAAAGATTGTCCATGACATGAGGGAGGTACTAGTATAAATTGGCTGTAGACTCTTATTGTGTGGTTCAAAGAAAAGGAAATTTGCTGCATCACAGGTACAGACTAGAAAGAGCCTGCCTTTGATCTGGGAAATTACCGTCCTATATCACTGCTCTAAGTCAATGACAACCATGGACTGACAGACTTGTTCATGACTCCAGATATCGCTTGAAAGCAACTCCACTCACTTTTTTGCTCAAGTCGTACTACATGCCCCACTATGTTTCTCAGATGTGAGTGACTATTTCATTTACAAAGGTTTGCTGATAGGCAAGGTATAATTGATAGATATGAATGAAGCCTTTGACACAAATGTGTGGTTATTAATATGAAGCATCAAGCTTTAATGCCACAGGTAATGAATTAAGCAGAGTTATAAATCAGATCAGAGGTATCACTCTATCACTTCAAACAGACTATGGAACTGGCCAGATTTTTTCTTTTCTTCATTAAACAAACCGGAAGAACTTGACTACTGCAGATACATATCAGTGGACACTTGGATTATCCTCATCAGTTGGATGTGTCAAATCTTGGATACAGAGGAAGACTTTGACAGGGGCATAACAATAGTCATCATCTTTTATGACTTGGCCATTGGTACTATGTTGCCCTGTTGCACTGTAGTCAGTTTCTATGGTAACTTAAGTATTGTAGACCAATTAGAAATTGAGTCAATTTTAATGCGCTAAAACAGTGATCATATGTATAGAAACAGCAGACTAAGAGGAGTCGAGAAAAAACATGGAGATTGGTCTGCTCAGCAGGCAAGCAAACCAAAGCTGGCCTACACGGTCCTTACAGAGATGGACTGGATCTTTCTTTTGTAAATGGAATTGGCCCCACTGTGACATGAGCCAGTTGACTTTAGTTTGCTGCAGTTTTCCTTTTTGACCCATTTTGACAATGCCACAACAACGAAGTCACAGAAACATACAGTGTATATCTTAACTCAAGCTGTTTCTAACATTGCAAATTCAGAATTAAATTGAAGTTCAAATATTGCAATAAAGTACTGTTTTATTCACACTTTTTGTTTAACGCTGTCTTGGGAAACAAGAGTGCAGATTTCACACTGTATGGTGACATTCCTGTACACTTAAATTTATATCTAATGAGAATAAAAGAGAACTGTTTCTTCAGATACCTCAAAAAGAGCACTTTCTTTTAGGTACTTAAACTTTGTTTGTTAGCTGAGCAGGTGTATTGGTTGGCTGAACATTTGGCATCACTTGTCCCTCATGCATCCATACTTCACAACTCCAAATCTAATAGCTGGATATGGTAGGGATTTACTTTGGATCAACCCCTAAAACATTTGTTTGCTAGGTGGTGCTGCATTTTTTTTTTCTTATTTTTTAAAGAACTTTTCTCTCTCCTGTTTGTTTTTGAAAATTTTTAGGAGATCTCCTCTAGACTGCTTAGCTGTTGCTTTAAAGGAACACCTTGGCTCTATTCCCAAAAGCATGGGGCAACTTATTGTGCCCCACCACCAAAGGTGGCATAGGGGTACATAGAGTTAGTTATCATCGGAAACCTAAATGTATTGAACTTTTCCTGTGACCTTGAGAGTTTCATATGGGTCACCACCAAAGTGCATTCCCAACCTTGCCATAAGAAAGGACCATCATCATATGCAAGTCTAGCCAGCTCAAAGCATTTGTACATGTAATTCTAAGATATATGTTATTTTGGATGGATGTAATGTAGGCAATCTTATGCTTTGTATGAGTATATATTGTATTCAGACCACTTGCTTTGAGTTACCAGGTACAAAGGAATTATCGTCGGGGAAAAATATGTCCCACACCCAGAGTGCCGTGTGTAAAGGAGACAGCGAGGCTGCCGTTGCAGTAGCTATTGAGAGACTGGAACCTTTTTTATGATGATGGGTCAAATGTGCCTTCTTTGTGATATTATCTAAATTGAGAACAATCCTTTGTAGTCAAAGTACACCACTCACCGAGTCATGATATATTGTACTGCAAGCCTCACATGTAAATACAATCTTTGAACATTGCAGAACAAAGATGATACTTCTTGTACTCAAACTTGAGGAAATACATAAGCACTTCGCTTCCACAAGATTACGCCGACACAAGCTCCAATCACTTCTAACAAAAGCTCTCACTTCAAAGTCGCAGATGTTCACAGCCATATCGTTGAAACAGTAGAATGGTTCGACAAGTGTCCTTTGGGAAATCAGAAGCTGCTCCCATGACTTATTAACCCTCTTACCACAAAAGTAGCCAAAAGTGTCCACTTCTTTTCATTTAGTTTTGACCAATACTCAGAGTCCAAGTGTTTCCTTGAAGTTTGCTCGGGAGACAAGTCACAATGAAAAGTCTATTTTATGACAAGCTTCCATCAATATACTTTGGACACAATGAACATTGAAAACACCAAGGTGAGTTGTTAATTAAGTCTGATTTAGTGAGACAGGGGTTAATTTATTGGCCACAAAGGTAGAGGATAATTCGACAGAAGATACTGTCTGATGTCTGTCAGCTGTGATTATTAGAATAATGTTACATGAAGATAGTGACCTTTCATCTTTTTTTTTTTTATTCTTTCATATAGGCTCAACTGCAACCTGTTACAGTATGGTAACAACATAGGGCCGTGCTGTCTCTTTAAGTGAAGTCTGATGCTGTCAGTGTACTGCATGAAGTCATTGCCCAGAAAGCCATAGTAGAATGAATTCATTGAATTTTATTGTAATATTAATTTTCAGAATTTATATCTCAGACAATCTTCTGAGTGTTTAATATCTAGTTCATCATTCTCTGGGCATGTTTTAATATTTTTGGGTGCTTTGGATTTTTTTTTTTTTTTTATTTTTTTTTTTTTTTATTTTTTATTAATATTTCGGGAACACCTTTACAAAACAACCACATAGTAAAGCCAAAATGTGATTATTTTACAGTAGGTATGTGCATCTCTCAGCTAGTCACACACATTGTGCTTGAACACACATCCTTATCATAAAGTCACCTCAGGTGTAAACACCAGCCAGTCCCGCACAACCTTCCATTATCTACTTCAATGCAGGATATTTACATTAATTTCAGTTTTTGACTTATGTCTCAAGTGAAACAAGAGGTTTGTACATAATTGCAAAGTAATCACTGGGAGAAGTGTTTGTCGACCTGCATCCCACAATGAGTGGCATATTGTCTGTTTCTTGAGGTGGTGGCCGATATGAAATGTCATATCCACAATGGAGGGAAGGGGGAGGAGGGGGATCCAGTGTACAGGCAATGGAAATAATTTTTGCCCCCGTAGAGCATACAGAAAATAAGAATGACTCAAAATAATGGCTGGTACACAGTACAGAAAAAGAGTGCTTCCAGTATGCTGATACAGAAAATATAGTGCCCCAGTATGTCACATACAGCACCCTTACCCTTACCCCCACCCCCCACCCTCAACAGTGCTTGTATATGCAGGTGATCAGGAAATAGATATCTAAACGCAATGTCATTGCCTTTTATCAGCACTTGACTTTGAGCAGAGAGAGGTCGTATGTGATCTTTAAAAGTACGTCTGATATCTGATTGAAAAAAGGAACGAGAAAATAACCTCTCCCTTCTGCAGAGGTGAAACTGGGTTTGGTATGACTTGTCACATACATACAGTTATCAGGATGTCCTTGCAACTAATTTTGAATAAAGACTTGCTCAGACTTTGCCTTCGTAGACAGACCAATACCGCCGCGCTATCCATACTGTGGATTTCTATTGACGGCGGACTTGGTCTGCCGAGGAGCTGCATCAGCGTTCAGATCCTAGCGCTGATGCTCCGTGAAACGGGCCGCCCTGATTGGCTGCGCTGTGAAGCGGAAGTCATAAATGCGAGTAGCCTTCTGGGATAATTTTAGCGTCGTAGACATGGTTGTATCTAAGTAATTAACCCAGGTGCGAACGAGTTGTGTATTGGCGGGCGGTACGGTAGCAATTAAAAAGTGTTTGATATTGAGATAAGGTAATCAGCGAGTAATTGAATTAGCGCCTATAGGGGTGAATTGGCTACTGTGGGATGCGATGTGTGTATGGTGATTCCAGAGCAGAATAGCTCTGACCGTACCTGTTGCATCGCCATCGTGTTTTACCGTACGCTGCCTGCAACAGCCTAAACATGGATGACGAATTCCGAGACTTTGTTAAAAAAGCAGTTCATGCGTGCGGCTAAGATTTTGAGACATCGTCAGAACAAAATAAAGCACTATATGAAATAATAGTGAACAAAAGGGATACGTTTGTTATACTACCTACAGGCAGTGGGAAGTCCATCACCTTTCAACTAATCCCCAAGTTATACGATATCATCCAGGGCAAAGACGATGGGATAGTTGTTCTTGTGTGCCCGCTAGTTAGCTTGTTAAAATCGCACCTTGTTGAACTAAATTCAATGGGGATTTCCGCGTGTATTCTGGGGGAAAATGATGACGGAGTGCAAGATGGGAAGCATCAAATAGTGATGGCATCTCCTGAAACTTGGCTAAAGAATCAAAGATGGAGAGACATGCTGTTGTCGGACAAATACCAGAAGAATGTCACAACCATCGTAGCAGATGAAGTACATTGTGTACCCAAATGGTTAGTAAACAGTTTGACGAAAAATCTGCTGCCTTTTTGTATGTTCATATTAAAAGCTTTTAATTTTAGTATGGTGCTAATTTGATACATTTGAATATTTCATTCAAATACATGTATGACGAATTGTACTGTCACACAGGACCAAAAATAAAAGCTGGTTTTAATATACAGAGAATTATAATACAATTTACACAGTGTATAACAGGATAATACTTGGCTACACTACGCGGCTACACTGATTGGCTGATCGGTCACCACAGTGTTTACTCATGCATATTTATGACCGTCGCCCGTCTTGGCCTTGCGTGCAATACACAGTTTTTCTATTGGGCCCTCCGTCCATTACACAAATTCGCTATTGGCCGCCGTCCCGTAGTAACCATATCAGAAATCTTCGCACCTAAGTTTTATGACCAGTTTTATTGCCCTGTGAAACGGATTAATGCAGGTCCTCGGCAGACCCTTCGAGCGGGGTTATGTTTTTTTCGCCCTCAGTCGGACCGCGGTGAGAAGGGTCTGTCTACGCAGGCAAGCTCAGACTGGGCAATTTAAATTTAACAGACCTTAAGGACTATACAACATAATTTAACTTCATAAGATTACATAAAAGCAGAATTTCACATTCTTTTGTAAAAGTATTCTTTGAATTGAAAAATGGATCACATGAAATTCATGCATTAAAATGATGATTCATTTACATTGAAATCAATTATAGTTCATTATGTTTTGTAAGACATGACCTATGCCATATTTCACTGAGTTTGGTCAAGCATTTCTGTTGGGTCCAAGTCACTTAGTTTGGTTAAACATCACCACTGTAATACAATTTCCTTGGTTTTGTCAGGAAAGCCTCTTGTAACAAAATTCAGTTAGTTTGTTCAGGCATGACTGTTGTGACACAATGCACTTACTTTAGTCAGGTGTGACAGTTGTGACACATTGTACTTAGTTTAATCAGGCATGACTGTTTTGACACAATTCTCTTTGTTTGGTCAAACATGACTGCTCTGAAACAACTCACTTAGTTTGTTCAGACATTACTGTTGTGACGCAATGTACCGAGAGTGGACATGATTACTGAATCACTGAAAAAAGGGAAGACAACCATGCGCTTGCTTTGCATGGTTGACATTGTTTTAGGTGTTGGTTTGGCTTCACCAAAATTGGTGAAGGCTAACCAACATGAAAATCAAGTCTGCCCTTAGTTTGGTCAGACATGACTCTTGTGACAAAGTGTACTTAGTTTGGTCAGGCATGACTTGTGACAGAGTGCATTTAGTTTGGTGAGCCATGACTGTTGTGACAGAGTGCATTTAGTTTGGTCAGGCATAACTTGTGACAGAGTGCATTTAGTTTGGTCATTAGTGCATTTAGTTTGGTCAGGCATGACTGTTGTGATACAATTAACTTGGTTTGGTCAGGCATGACTGTTATGACAGAGTGCCCTTAGTTTGTTCAGAAATGACTGTTGCGACAGAGTGCACTTAGTTTGGTCAGGCATGACTGTTGTGATACAATTAACTTAGTTTGGTCAGGCATGACTGTTATGACAGAGTGCCCTTAGTTTGTTCAGAAATGACTGTTGCGACAGAGTGCACTTAGTTTGGTCAGGCATGACTGTTGTGATACAATTAACTTAGTTTGGTCAGGCATGACTGTTGTGACAGAGTGCCCTTAGTTTGTTCAGAAATGACTGTTGCGACAGAGTGCACTTAGTTTGGTCAGGCATGACTGTTGTGATACAATTAACTTAGTTTGGTCAGGCATGACTGTTATGACAGAGTGCCCTTAGTTTGTTCAGAAATGACTGTTGCGACAGAGTGCACTTAGTTTGGTCAGGCATGACTGTTGTGATACAATTAACTTAGTTTGGTCAGACGTGACTGTTGTGACAGAGTGCACTTAGTTTGGTCAGAAATGACTGTTGCGACAGAGTGCACTTAGTTTGGTCAGGCATGACTGTTGTGACAGAGTGCACTTAGTTTGGTCAGATGGGGCAGTTAGAAGAACAAGAGAGGCTGGGAGGTTGTTACAGGACACTTTGTTTTGTTGTCAGAGCCACACAGATCAGAAGGGTGCTAGTGACATCAGCTGTGGGAGCAGGAAGACCAGATTGCTACTGTATACTTGTATTATGTGCAAACAGCAATGATGGTTGGATGCTACATACTTCTATCATGTGTGAACATAAAAAACTGATGGTAATTCTGTAAATGCCTTGTGATGTGAGAATAGCAAAGAGTGGGGGATGTTGCCTTCCTCTGTGATGTGAGAGCGGCACAGACTGAGGAAGGAACCCTTATAAAAGCGTTGGCCTAGATAACATCCCTTCTAAATTCCTTAAAGACGGGGCAGATTATTTGAAAACCCCCATCACCCATATTGTCAATCTGTCAATTTCCACTAACATAATACCGGAAGATTTCAAGGCTGCAAGAGTTATACCCCTTTATAAGAAAAACAGTAAACAGGAAGTTGGGAATTACAGACCAGTAAGTATTCTTACCACCATCTCCAAAATTCTGGAGAGGGCTGTATTCACCCAACTGGAGTCCCACCTTGTAAGAAATAACCTACTGTATGATTTCCAGTCCGGTTTCAGGGGCTCTTATTCAACAGACACCTGCCTGATACACCTTACAGATTTTATACGTAAAGAAATATCAAAAGGAAACTATGTCGGCATGGTCCTTTTGGATTTACAAAAGGCGTTTGACACTGTGGATCATGCCATTCTTTATAAGAAATTAGAAGCAATGGGTGTCGAATCAGTTGACTGGTTTAAAGCTTACTTAGGCAATAGAATGCAATCAGTGTCAATAAATGGAGTTGAATCAGAGCCTCTGCTGGTCCAGTGCGGAGTTCCCCAGGGGAGTATTTTAGGGCCGCTGTTGTTCTTGTGTTATATCAACGACATGCCCATAAGCGTACAGTGCAAAATCTTGTTATATGCCGATGACAGTGCACTGTTAATGCCAGGTAAATACCCTTATGCCATTGCCCAAAATCTTAGTCGGGAACTTGAATCATGTAAAGAATGGTTGACGGACAACAAGCTTTCACTTCATCTAGGTAAAACAGAGTCGATCATCTTTGGCTCAAAGAGAAAGCTGAAACAGGTAAAAGAATTCGCAGTCTCCTGCAATGGTACTAAGATTAACCAGACAAAGGCTGTTACATATTTAGGTGCCACATTAGACGAAGAACTGTCAGGAGAACCCATGGTTAATAACATCATAAAAAAAGCAAATTCACGTTTGAAATTCCTTTATAGACATGCGGCATCTCTCAATCAGAAAACTAGGAAAATTCTTTCATCAGCATTAATACAATGTCATTTCGATTATTCTTGTTCCTCTTGGTTTTCAGGTCTCAATAAAACACTTCAGAAAAAACTTCAAATATCCCAGAACAAAGTAATCCGGTTTATTTTGAATTTAAATCAACGTGACCACATTGGTCAAAAAGAACTTAATAGCATTCACTCGCTGAATGTTGAAGACCGTGTACGTCAACTAAGACTCAACCATGTTTTTAAAATTTTAAAATTTATCACGGAAATGCCCCAGCATACATGCAACACGATTTCACAAAAATCAGTGAACGACATGGTTACAACACAAGAGGCCAAAACAAAAACTTTTTTGTACCTATGGCAAAAGGGGCAACCAAAAATTCATTCTTTGTTACAGCAATCAATGACTGGAACGGACTCCCTGCAGAAATAAAATCTATCGATAATATAAAAAATTTTAAAAGGCGAGTAAAATCATTCCTCTCAGAGAAGGCTACATCATCTGAAAATGATCTTTACATATATTTTTAAGGCTTCTATCTGAGTATTGTAACTTGAACAAAGGTGCTAATCTGCTGTAACATAGAATGAAGGTGCTGTCATTTAGTTTTTAAATTTATTTACAACATACCTGCAATTTATATACACAATAAACTCTATTAATTATTAATTATTTATTTATTTACTCTATTTATTTTTTTAAACAAGGACCCCAATGGAAATAAGCCAGGTCAAACTGGCTTTCTTGGGTTATCCTGGTGCTGGTCAAAATTTTTGTTATATAATGTGATTTTAGCCTGAATATGAACTTTTTTTTTTTTTTTTTTTTTTTTTTTTTTTTTTTTTTTTTTTAAATATACTATTACTACCCTGTCTGTTTACTGTGTCACATGTATGTCTTGAGTTCTGTGATTGTATTTACTTTAATTTCATCATTATGTTATTTTGTAACATGTGATTTGAGTTCTGTGATATTGTATGTATTATGTTTTTACTGAAGTCGTATATTTGTCAATGTCTTAATTTCGGTTTATTGTATTGATTTTATGTATTGTCTACTGTATTTTATAACTAGCACCAAATAAAGTCAAATCAAATCAAATCAATGCTACAAACCTCTGATGTGAGAACAGCGCAGACTAAGGGATGCTACAAACCTCTGTGATGTGAGAACAGGACAGACTGAGGGATGCTACAGTCCTCTGAGATGTGAGAACAGCGAATGCAATGGATGCTTGCTACCAACCACTGAAATGTGAGAACAGCAAAGAATGGCAGATGCTACAAACCTCTATGATATGAGAATAGCAAAGAGTGGAGGACTTAAGGATACTACAAGCGTGTGTTGTACGTGAAACAGAAGAAACCAAGGGTACTACAGGCTTATGTGTTATGAGAAGACACACTATGAAGACATTGCAAACCTCTATATCATAAGCATTGCACAGAGCCATGGATGATGCAACACTGCTTTGAAACCCACTGCGACTGGACAGAAGCTCTATGTTGGTAATTGTGAGAACAGGAGAATCTGCAGGCTTGCCACAGGCGTCTTTTGTCACCAAGAGTCTGTAGCAGTAAATGCTTTTCCCTAAACTATCAAGACTTTAAGTGACATCTAAGATTCTGGAAAAAAATGCTTATGATAATATTTGGCCAGCAATTCCCAAGGAGAGTTGTTCACTTCTTTCTATTCCTGCATACTGGCCTGAAAACAATGAACAAACCTCAAGAAATAAGGCCACTTTGTTTTGAATTCCGATGTAAAATCATTTAGTCCTTCGCCATATGGATTGTTGAGGCACAACAAAAGTTACCACAGTTCAGCAGGCAGTTGATTTGTGGGTACAATAGAACCTGCTAATTATGGTAACATCTACTGCTAGCACAAGGTGGTAGCATTTGATTTTTCTTTGAGGAAAGAGTAATCTTAACAAGATACATGGTCTTTCACAAGAGGAGGTCTTTAGAGCAGGTATCACTGTATGAGAAATTAAACAAAGGATGATAGTGCTATTAATCTGTCCCTTTATCTGTTAGATATATTGGTTCAGTGTCCAAAAGTGTCTCAAAATCTTGGACATTGACAGAGGTGATTATAATGTCATGCAGGTCAATATCAACTGCTTTATAGTGAATTACATGGATCAGTCGTCAGATAAGTCTTCCAACCGTCGCCATTCAGTGTTATAGCAACCTCTGTTTTATTGTGCTGAACATACAGAAGTTGAGAGTATAGTCTCGGCCCAAGGGTTCCAGGTCTGACAAGGGGAGAAGAGCCAAAATCTCTTCTTTTTTTTTCTAGTTTTTTTTTTGAGCTGCCTCAACTAGCTGATGACTAAAAAATACGAAGCGAATATTTCTGGGTGTCTTACTTAGCTGTCTTTATACTTCATAAAAATGTAATGCTGACATATCACAGCATTCTTTGTGTGAGGCATCATGAAAAATTATCAGGAGACCTCCTTATAAAGTTGGGTAAACTTGACATCACTTGGTGAGGCTTAAGCATGCAACTCTTGGTTTCACCTGGCGCCCTCTCATTGTGGGAAATTGGAGACCCCCACAGTAGCATGTAATCCAACTGCCGCACACTGTTTGTAGGATCTTTAGTTAGGGTGTGGTTCACTTTGTCATTCAAAGACATGTTTATCCAACAATTCCTTTCAACTTGATATGTTATTTGCTGTCGATGTCAGGGGGAATAGATACTGATGCAAATTTCATTTGACAACAAATGGCCATGGTGATGAAGTTTAGTGGCGGCACTTCAGCGCACCCAGTCCACGAGCTGTACATCAAAAGTAGCAGGCTCCTAAGCTGTATTAGCCCAAACTTTGATCAACGCTGGAGGATTCTCGATTAAATTGTTATCTTTTGAAAGCAATTAATTTATTCTTTGTGCCTAATTCATCAAAGACAGTGTGAGTCATTTATATTTGTTTTGATATAGTAGATAATACGGACTGGAAGCCATTTAGGAAAGCAGGCAGGAAAAGCTCAGTTTTTGCCTAAAAGACAGCAATTACTACCCGATTGCTTTGATCTATTTCGCCTCGACCCAGGGACTGTGCTGAGCGCGGGTTACACAAACGGGCCAATCATGGGGGCAGATGTTTTCCTGGAACACGTCAGTGCCATCACATTTCCGCACATTATATGTGTAATCAAACAGTGCCCTTCATTCCGCTTGTGCAGCCACGGACAATCGGCCCCCGAAGCCAACAGGTAGTGGCGCGTTTGCAAGTTTTGCCCGTACCTGGTGGAGTGGAAAGACAGCCTGAAAGTTTTAAGCTGTGAGTGTGTGGAAGGGACAGCACAAGGTCAATTGCTGTGGCCTCCTGCTTTGATGTCAGCTTGCTTTCATGGCTGGCAGAATTGTTACAGTTACATCAAAGACAGGCCTCCTTTTTCATCAGTGTTATAATGCACAAAGATAATCTATGGCCAAGATGCAGGGTGCCATATCAAACATTCTCCCATCATTATACTTTGCAAGCCACAAATATCGTGTTAAAAGGATTTCATTTCCCCTTTGCATATTTCATTTTTAGATCAAAGAATGCCACCTCGGCGGCAAGATCCGAGGGCCAATATAGGAAGGCAGCAGTTAAAGTCCTTTATTATATGGATCCAATATGCCTTAAAGCCTGCAAATACAGCATTTGTACCCAAACTAGCCATAAAGTGGGAAATGGAAATTTCTTAGAAATTCTCTATTACAAGGCAGACAAATCAGGGCCGGTCATCAGCTTCTAAGATCCATGGCCGTCCTTAACGAGCTAATGCACTGGAAAAAAGGGGATGGATTGTGGCATAACATTAGTACTTGGTCTCATTGGCTGCAGCTTCTTGTTGATTTAGCTGGGGATTTGCTGCACACCCCTGGGGGCCCTTAAATGGGCATGATTGCCCTGCAGTGAGGATTACCCTCCCCACCCAGTGCCTCATCCCCACGGGGCTGAGGACGGCCAATCCTGTTACTCCCTCTGTACACTTGTTATGTTATTCAATTTGCCAGCATCCGACTTAGTGGGGATCAGATGGCTCAAATATACACTGAAGCAGTGGCCTCTCACTTCTCCTTTCTTCCTGCCTCTTGTGAAAACCAACCTCTAACAATTGGCCTGTACTTGCTCCATTTGACAACATAACCACCATTTTTAGGCTTAGTGTCACATAATCTTGCTCTTTGATATCCGTCTTGTAAATATAATACACGACTGGTTATTGATAGTTTCCCGTGCCCAGCATTCAGTGGGTAAACACCACACTGGCAAATGTGTTAGGTAGCTGCATAGATCACTGAGTACCCGATGTGACACGATCAACACTTTTGTTTGTTCTCTGTTTGTACAGTGGTGGGGATTCATAATACATAAAGACAATAGTCCAAACTCCTGTAGAGATGATTCCACACATGTCGCAATTAATGACGCAGGGTGATAGTGCCCCAAGGCTAGGGGTAAGTGCTATGTATGGCAGGGTTGGGAATGTGAGGGTTTGCACACTACGGGGTTCCTCCTCTGCAGTGTCTGTCACTAATAGAAAGACAGGTGCTCCTGAGCTACTTCAAGTGAGTGTCTTTCTGTAGACTGGTGTGGTAATTAAGGGTGCTCCATGAAAAATGAGCCATATTAAGAGCAACAGGAACACAGCTCTCAAACTGTCAATACATGTATAAACACACAATGATCACATACATTTTTCAGTGTTGTCATCTCAAGTTTTTGACAGGAGTTTTTTTGTTTTTATTGGGGTCTGTGTTTGTTGTTTTGTTCTGTTTTTTTAATCATAACAGTGCAAGGTTGTAGACTGTATCAGCAGTGTCCATCAGAAAGTTGTTGACCCAGGCCAAGTGTGGAAGCGCTGAGTTAAGACCAGATATGTGGGTACACTCCTACTGGACTGAAACGTCTTTTTATGAGCAATTGGAATCTAGCAGCAGACGACGTAATGATCAAGATGAATGCCAAAAAAATTGTTATGACTAGCAGGCAAAATGTTAATCATCATCACAGTATTGCTGTCAAAGTGTCCTTTAGTTCCTCAAGATACAATTTCAAACACAAAATGAGCAGATGTAAAATCTATATGGCATAAAAGAAGAATACTAGAGCCTCAAATATGTAGATAGGAAATTTTTTTTATGAGATTGGTACCGGATATATCTTAGGATTAAAGCCGCATTGTCCCGAATTTTCTTCATGTGCTTTGGGAGCTGTAACCCTTTAGCCCCATCATCCCCAATGTGCCCATGCAATGTCACCACAATGTCATGTCATCAGCTTGGTGTTAGAGCAAAGTAACATCGTATATGCTTATGTTTGGAGAGTTATGACAGCATGACGTAGATGCAAGTAAATAATCTATTTCAGATTTTAATGTATTATCTTCAGTCTATTTTTGGTAGAAAATACTAGTACATAAGGGTGAGTCCATCATCAAATGCATTGTGCTGCATGCCAGCAAAAGGTGCAGAACACAAAGTGTCTATGGAGGAAAGTTGTGGACTCAGTTCCAGTTGTAACCAGGAAAGGGTTGATATTGCTGATAAAAAAATAGAGACGATATCAAATTCTGCATCAGTAATAAAAGACAAAGCGAATTTAAGGGGAAGAAATGTATGGCTCAAAATTTGTTCCTTTTGTGTACTTAAGACAAATGAGGCAAAAAGTAAAATTGTACATTACATGTATAAAACTTCATTGTGGGCACTCATGTGTTTTTAAGTGCTTCCATTTGTTGGGGGGAAGTTTTGTTTGTATTTTCAATCACCACTTGCATCCCATGTAAAGTCTGTGACTTGCCCATCAGTCATTATTTAGAAGCCTACATGTATTGAGACTGGTAAGTAAGTGAGGTGCACAGTACTCTGACTTGATTACCCCAGTTGAAGGAGTATTGCGATTGTCATGTCTTTGTGTCCATGCATCCATCTGCCTGTCACTCTTGTGGACTCAATAACTTTTGAAAAAATTGTGATACTATCATGAAAAAGTGTAGAAAAACCTTATTGCAAGCTTGGCTGAGTGACACATTCAGTGACTTTGACGTATTTTCAAGGTCATCAGGGATCACATATTTTTACACCTGGCCCATGGGGTCTTAAGGTAATTCTGACTGTTACTGTCTTCCTCCTTGCCTTTGTCGGTTGTACAGTGTACCAATAATTATATGCTGTACAATTGTCTTTTGATTCATTTCTTCTGTCAATTATGTGCTGAATGTATATTTTATCATACTATAAACACTGACACAGTGTACATATTTGTGAGCTTTGATGCAAATTGCATAATGATTCAAAATATCACACAAGTTCCTGATGAACAAATTTGACAGAGTTTAAATAAAGGGGGCACAAAAACATTGTTGCAGCTTCAGACCAGGTCAGGTGTGTACACAATCAGTTTTTGGCAAAAGTTGCCATAAAACAGAACTTAGCAGTGTAACTTGAAAATTAGGGTGGAAAAAATGTGTGCACGGTTTGGTTTGGTGAACAGGACCATAAAAACAGGGCTTTAGCACTGAAACTTAAAAATCAGAGGGAAAAAAACATGTCTATACATGTAATATGGTTTAGCCATAATCAGAGATTGGATGTAATTGGTTTTGGTTTGTGTGTGAAAATGTTGATAAGATAAGATGGGAATTATATTCCACATAGATCCATTTTCAAATGTGTTTGTTTGAATCAGCTATGCTCATATTTCAACCGATAACCAACATGTGTCTCACATCGGCAATACCTGTAGGTTTGCAAGAAAACGCCGTCTTTTGTGTTCACCACTTAATGCTATAGCTGCAGGTCAGACGTAAATGATGACAAGAACGGCAATGACAACGGGAACGGCACTAACCCTAAATGATACGCAGACCATGACACAGATCGCAATAACCCTAAGATATATACAACATCATTCGTGGGCGACAACCCGCAGGTATTTTCCAGTGCCATCATACAGCAAGTAGAAGGAGATGAAGCAGAGTAATATGCTGTGTGTCATTTAAACACTGTAAATGGTATGATGAGATGTGGGAAGACAAATGTAATAGGCACAAAATGAGGCATAAAAAGATATATGAGCAGTCATTGTATTTGTCCAGTCTCTTTGATGTCTCCTAATTTCATCTCGGTGTTATGGACACCCCATGGAGGAAACATAGCCTGCCATGGCCCAGAATCAACACTTGTGACAGATCACAATCCTTACAAGTTGCCACTTAGCCTGCTCACAAACATAAATATTGACAGTTTATCGTAACATAACGATGAAATGGGTATAGAGAGAGCCCAGTGGAAAATCATTAGTGCGACACCCAATAGTCCATTAATCAGACTTCAAAACTGATGGCATGAAATGGGAATAAAGTCTGCAACAGTTAAATTTCTCTCAAAGCAAGGTGTTATGAAAAATGAAGGTGTCTATGGTGTCTATGCATGCAACAAGAAAGGACTGTTGATATATGTGGAGCTTTTAGCTCACACAAACTGCAGCCTTAGGCACTTGTGGACTATTTATCTCTATCAAATTTTGATCATGATATTAGCTCGCCGCTGACATTACGGTAGGTCACTACGGACGGAGAGCCAAGTAATGATAATTAAATTTTGTTGCATTTGAAGTGCAAGTGGACTAAATGTCAAATTCTACAATAGATCGCGATTAGACCAACCTTTGAAATGTCTGCTAATGGAGAAAATTTCCTCTTTCGTATCGGAGGCTGCTTGCAAATCATACAGGGGGCAATATAGATTTGCACATATTTGCTGGGATAACTTGATGAATTAGGTGTAATTTGTTGTACTGTTGTGCCTACAAAGCAAGATTAATTTACTTGACCCGAAGATGAAAGGCACGCGGTTGCTTGATCATAGATGTCCCAGAAGCCAAGGTCCTGCCCAGTGGCTGCTAAATTCACGGTAAATAGGGTCAACTATTAGGAAGACTAGTTTGTTATGGGCCACTGCAATTGCGGGCAGCCATACACAGAGGTCTACCGCTGGCACCAGGCTGCACAACTTCATAAGCTGCCTGAGGATTGGCTTAAAGTTCAAACGCCAGCAAAGGGGATGTCTGGAAGAGATATGTCAGATGACACGGTCCCCGTACGGAGATGACTTTGAACTAGGGGCAGGCAGAGGGTCGTATTAAAATTTCAGGGTCGCGTGGACAAAACAGATTTGCTTTTTATACAGTTTGGTTTATGATCCTCTTTATCATGCTTTTTTTTGTCCCTTCAAACTACGAAAAAAAATTCTTTCATGTTAAATTTAATGTTTCCCTCCAGATGATTGAAGCAAAGTCATAGGCTCACGTCAAAATTGACTTTATGTCTTATGACAGTCATGCAGCTTGTATAAAACTGTTTTTCAGCCCTTCAAACTTAAAAAAAAAATAGTTCCTGCTTGTAAATTTTAATGCTTCCCTCTAGATAGTTGGAGCAAAGTTAAAGGATTACAAAGTCATAAAAATTGACAATTTATGTTTTATTACAGTGGTGCAGCTTGTATAAAACTGTTTTGTACTTGCAAGGAAGAGACATGCAGTCCTCCAGCCTTGATCAAAATTGCGACTCTCTTGGAAGTTTGAGGCAGGAGAATTCTCTGCCATCATCTCATAAGTAAATTACATTGAAAGTTTGAACAGAAGCAAATACAAGTAACAAACTGTTTTCATGGCTTCAAAAACATGCGATACTATGATCACAGGGAGCAATTGTCAGTCAGTATCATTATCTTTTCAACAAACTTGTAATCTGTAATTAGCGCTCTGCTGATTAATTGATTGTTCACGAAGAGCATGGGAAATGAGTGGGGAAGTATTGGTTGGGCTGCCATAACTATTCGTCATTTTGTCAAGTTGCATTTATGGCTTTGAGGTTACCCAGTGAAGATCACAGAGGAATGTTGAGACAGACATCATACAGAGTTGTCAAGAATGATGTTCACAGGAAGACGTTGTCTCGATACAGTCTCTCTAACATCTATAAACGCCTAGACTCTTCACCAGTGTGGTCAGATGCCGGCCAGGCATTAGTGTAATATTATGTTAGCAAGCACATAATGGTACCAAGGGAAATATACCTGTGGCTTCCTGATATTCCTTTCACTTTTATTATTTAGATGAAAAAAGCCAAAAAAAAAAAAAAAAGTACATGTTGTGAAAGCCCTGGAAAGCATTGTTTTTGTCATACATATTTTAAGAGTGACAGCATTAGGGGGAGAAATTGATGATGCAAAAAGGCCTGATAAGTGTCCATACAATGACACTTAAGCCTTTCATGCAAGTGATATGTTGATATGTGATGAATGGCCTGCCCATGATATATGGTGGCTCTTAGTTCCGCACACTAATGCACGGTTTGTGTTTCATAGTGATTGAGACTGGTCCATCAGTAATCATCATATAATGTTTTCATGAGGCACACACAATAGTCGTACTTGTCATGTACCCATGTCTCTCCTGCCGCCTCACTTACACTCCACAGATCGCTCCTTGCAACACGAAGCGATACCGTTACGTTTATTTCAAAGAGCAACACTGTGAAGTAAGGACCACTTTGACTGCTTGAGGGCTGTGCCTGCACATTGAGTTCACATGTTCTGTATCATATTGACTCAAATAAATAGGTATTAAGTTCTTCTTAGCCAATTCTAGACTTGGTCAAAGCAATTAGGTTTCACAGTAGGCATACCGAGGCGCCATCTGTATGAGTGAGTGCTGCAGGGCATCTATTGGCAATCCCGGCTTTGTTCTTCTATATTCTCATGTGTTTTTATCAACTTGATAAGGTAATTGTATTTGGTGGCACAAGAGGAATGGGGGTTGTTCTGCGCTCAGCTGCTTGCTCCTAGTGTTGTGTTGCAGATAATTGCACGCACTTTATTCTCAGTTGCCGTAACTGAATACATAAACCATTCCAAACACAATGGGCAATTTTGAAGTCCATGTCTGGTCCTGCCAGTATCACAGAATCAATCAGAAATTGATTTCCTTTTGATTATACTTTGATAAATAAATCATGCCACTTTGGCATCCAAGAATCAGTTGAGTGCATGTGGTCGTCATTGGTTGAAGTTAATGTCAGTGTGCACACATTGCAGGTTGGTTGGCCAGGATGTTTGGTCTCAAATCCTTTACCAGGGCATAAGTATTAGTACCCACACTGCAGATGAAGTGACAGCAGGACAACAGGGTCAGACACACACCTCTTTGCTTTTGCTTGCTAGAGTGGTCCCCCTCTCATAAGGCCCCCTGCAGAGACGCCACCCTCTCTACAAAGGTCCCCTACTCCCTGCCATTAAAGTGGTACACATGTATTTCCATTGTATTGTCCATCTCAAGAAAGGCAGCCCCTCTACTGTGGCCACTTTTTGGTTGCATTTGGGGTGGCCTTGTTAAAGGGGGACCTCTGTATTGTGTTGTTGGGTTATTGCTAGTGTCTGAATAGCCTCTCTGCCATGTACTTTGCTGAGGAAGCCATGTGAAACAGCTAGGCACAGGTTTTGTATTGCCTGCATGGGAAGCCATCTTTTTGTTTGGCGTTGGTTGTCCTTTGCTTGAGTGGGATGCCACCCAGTAACTTGATGTTGATGTGGCATTTCCTTGATGGGAGGCCATGCAATAGCATTAACCTGATGGTGTGCTGGCCTTGTATGGAAGCCACCTGCTATAATATTGTAGTATGTCTGAGTTTCAAACCACATGGTGTGACATGGAAGAGTTGTCAGGGATGGAAGCGGCAGGCCCCATGTCTGGCATTAACTGTATGTTTCCTGGGTGGGAAGCCGCCTGGTGTGAATTTGTGTGTTGCTGACCAGGAAACCACCTGGTAGAGCAGAGATCAGGTCTTCAATGCTGAGTTGTTCAGCACCCCATGACCTGGTCATTAACAATAGGGATTATGTGCTGCTTCCATAGGAAGCCACATGGTAGAATTGTGTTGATTGCAAGTTAACTCTGTTAGATTAGGTACTGGGTAGCCCTGCATAGATTGTGTATTGGGTAGGTTGAAACCAACCTCAGAGTCTTAGGCAGGGATCCTTTTTACTGTGTACATGTGGAAAGCAGTTGCTTTTGGGGCAAATAATTATAAAATGCATCAATGCAACATGTGTAGAAGTTATCATTCCTTATGTGGAAAACCACAGCATGTAAAATTGATTTTAATGTGGTACCACATTGTGGACATAGATGGGTCTTCATGGTATTGATCTGTGTGGGTTCTTGCTTTATTACCCATGGTACAAAGGTTACTCAGAATATCGTCCTTAAACAGTGCATGCTTTGACTCATTGATGGTATAAAGTAACAGAGAAAGTTTCAAGGCAAGAGTCAGGAGGTTTTTAACTTTTCATAACAGAGTGCTGTGACAGCAGAGACCAGGTGTCCTGGTTGACGAGGTGTCCTGGTTGACGAGGTGTCCTGGTTGGCAGTGGTCTGCACTACAGGGTTATCAAAATGGCAATGTAATGTCTTTTTGATGGTGTGAAGTGAGCCTGACATGTGAAAATAAAATGTGATAAACTGAACTAGGAGTTAAAACTTTTTATGTAAAATTCATCCATTCATTCATTTTTTTATTTATATTTCTTCTCCTGTTTTGATTATTTATTCATTTGTCAGACAGTAGGCCTAGATCCTGTTGGTCTTACTGGTCATTAATTGCCTGGCAGTGAGCTGTTTATTGCATCAATCTAGCTCCCTGATTGACTCAATGGCTCAAATATTAAAGAATTGCGTGCTCTGTAGCTCTGAAGCCACTAAGTAGCCATATGATGTGTTGGTATGAAGTCACCTGGTAGCCAGGCCTTAATTGTATGGTGTGTAGGTTCATGCAGGAAGTCACCTGGTGTCAAGGTGTAAATTGTATGCTTATATAATGGTCTCATATACTAGTGGTGGGAAGCTACCTTGTAGCCTGGCAGCATTTATGTGCTGGGCATGTAGGATATTTTGTGTCTTTTATGTGTACATGCAGGAAGCCATCTGGTAGCTTGGTATTGTCCGTGCTTTATGGGTACACGTAAAAGGCCATCCATTAGGCCAAAAAAATATGTGTGTTTCCTCTAACAGACCAAAAGTTTTTGAGGGGTAGGTAGGTAGGTATAATTTTTTTTTTTAGTCTGACAATTTGAGTGGGTCGGTATGTTTTCTTTGTTAAAAACTTTAGGTAGGTAGGTGCTTTTATTTATTTTTTTTGGTGGGGGGTTGGAAGTAAGTTAACAGGGGGTTGGTAGGGGGCAGTTAGAGATGGGTCGGTCGGGTTAGGGCAAACAAACAATTTTTATTTTAGCCTGAGCTTGCATGTTGTGTTTGTGCAATATGGCTGTATGAAGGAGGTCATCTGGTAGCTTGGTATTATATGTGCTTTATGGGTATATGAAGGAGACCGTCTGGTAGCTTGGTAATGTGTCTGTTTTATGGGTACATGTAGTCTCTGGATGAGGCTTTGCTGAGGAGCGAGAGGTGGACTAAGGGGTCGTCTTCTGCCTGTCAGCCCGCCATGGCTGCACATGGTCCTCAGCAGCAGCAGAGGCTGCAGAGGTGGAGGATGAAGCTGGCGAAGAAGGTTGGCCAGCCTTCTTAGCCGGGCTCTTCTGGTTCCAAGGTGGCCAGAAGCCATCACCTCGCCCCTGGGGGCACATGCTAGTCGTCTGACCCCTCTGCAGGCCCACAGGTCCTCGATGCCTCTCTGCTTTCTTGGCAAGGATTGGTTGGCGGCCAACTAGTGTTGTGTGCCAACCAATGGGATCACATTGGGCAGCCTCGATAGACCTGAAGGACACATATTTTCACATTTCTGTGGCCTGGCTGTCTCAGAAATTTCTGCGCTTTGTGTTTGAAGGCAGAGCTTTTCAGTTCCGTGCTCTGCTGTTCGGCCTGGTGCTGGCACCACTACTTGTCTTGACTCAGGTCATGAGCAAGCAAGCATTTGTGCACCGGGGTCCGGTTGTACATGTATCAACACAGGGCCTTCTGAAGGACACACAGTTATGTCTCCCGGTGGAAGCCGGGGGACATATTGTTTTAGTGCCCGTTTCTTCTTCTTCTTCTTCTTCTTCTTCTTCTTCTTCTTCTTCTTCTTCTTCTTCTTCTTCTTCTTCTTCTTCTTCTTCAACACTTGGTTTCCGTACGATAAGTCTTGAAGGACTTGACAGAATTTGATGAAACTTGGTAGGATTATGTATCTTGGCAAGACCTAGGTTGGGATTGTATTTGGATGACCGTGACCTAATTTTCAAGGTCACAGGGTCACTTATGTGAAATTGGCTTCCGTTCGATAAGTCATGAAGAACTTCATGGAATTTGATGAAACTTGGTAGGATTATGTATCTAGGCAAGACCTAGGTTGGGATTGTATTTGGATGACTTTGAGCGAATTCTCAAGGTCACAGGGTCATGTATGTGAAATTGGTTACCATTCGATAAGTCTTGAAGAACTTCATGGAATTTGATGAAACTTGGTAGGATTATGTATCTTGGCAAGACTTAGGCTGGGATTGTATTTGGATGAACTTGAGCGAATTCTCAAGGTCACAGGGTCACTTATATGAAATTGGTTTCAGTGCGATAAGTCCTGAAGAACTTGATGGAATTTGATGAAACTTGGGAGGATTATGTATCTAGGCAAGACCTAGGTTGGGATTGTATTTGGATGACCTTGAGCGAATTCTCAAGGTCACAGGGTCACTTATGTGAAATTGGTTTCCGTTCAATAAGTCATGAAGAACTTCATGGAATTTGATGAAACTTGGTAGGATTATGTATCTTGGCAAGACCTAGGTTGGGATTGTATTTGGGTGAACTTGAGCAAATTTTCAAGGTCACAGGGTCACTTATATGAAATTGGTTTCCGTTCGATAAGTCATGAAGAACAGGATGGAATTTGATGAAACTTGGTAGGATTATGTATCTTGGCAAGACCTAGGTTAGGATTGTATGTGGATGACCTTGAGCGAATTCTCAAGGTCACAGGGTCACTTATGTGAAATTGGTTACCGTTCGATAAGTCATGAAGAACTTCATGGAATTTGATGAAACTTGGTAGGATTTTGTATCAAGGTAAGACCAAGGTTGGGATTGTATTTGGATGACCTGGACCTAATTTTCAAGGTCACAGGGTCATTTATGTGAAATTGGTTTCTCTGCAATAAGTCTTGAAGAACTTGATGAAAATTGCTAGAGTAATGTATCTTGGTGATACCTAAAATACGATTATAGTTTTCAAGCAAACTTGGTCATTTGTAATTTGTTATCACCTGTAGCTTATTCAGAGATGTAATTGTTTCACTGGGAGACATTTGATTTTCTGTTGGAAAATCAGTCTGTTCTAGTTCCTGTTGAATCTGTGTGTGAAGTTAGACCTAATCTTAAATCTCCTGAAGTCCAGCCTGACTCACTATGAGGCTGGGGAGCACATTTGGACTCTGTGGCAGCCTCAGGCAAATGGCCTCCTCAGTGGAGGCTGTTTGCCATCAGTTGGCTAGAGTGGAGCCAATTTGTCATGCCCTCGTCCACTTTCATTCGCAAGTGGAGAACAAGCACTTCCTGGTGATGTGTAACAATCGTATAGTGGTTGCGTACATCAACAGACAGGGAGGTAGCAGGTGGGAAAGGCTGTTCTCTCTGGCCAAGTCGATTCTGCTCTCACGGCAATCGCAGGTGATTCAGGCTGAGTGGTCTCTGAATCCCAGGGTGGTGGAAGCAATCTGGGACCTTTGGGGTCAACTGCATTGATCTCTTCACCACCAGGGACAATTGCAAGATCAACACCATTGTGTCCCCATTTCCTGACAAGTTGGCTTGGCAACGGACACCATGTTGATTTTGTGACAGGGAATGTGGGCATATGCCTTTCCTCCAACCCCCCTCTTGCTGAAAGTTCTGCGCAAGATCCAGGAGGAGCAGTGCAAAGTCCATCTTGTGGGCCCCTGGTGGCCCAAGAAGGAATGGTCCTTGGACCATGTGGAGTTGATTGTAGAGCCTCCTCGGGCACTACCTCTTCTCCCTCAACTGCTCCAGGAACTAGGGTCAAAAGTTTCACAGCAAACTGCAGTTTCTGAGTCTTCATGTCTGGTGACTATCCCCAAGGGCGTTTCGTCAGTCAACTTCTCACAGGGATTGGCTGAGTGGGTTGCCTGCGGGGAGTTCCACAAGTCTTCTTTAAAGATTTATCATTTACAGTGAACAGGTTTGCAGCTTGGTGAACTGCTAAGGATCTTATGCCTTGGGAGGCATCAGTGTAGTAGATTGCGGACTTTCTTTTAGGTCTGTTTGAGGAGGGGCACTTAAAGGTTTGCATCATCAAGGGATAAAAGTTAGCCATTGCGGCTAACCTTAAGACCATGGGGCAGAGTTTAGGGATAGATCCCTTCCTTTGCAGACTTAATTGGGAACAGTGTCTATATGGTCCATCCAGTGGAGCACAATCCTGTGCCTTGCTGCATCTTTCTGTGGTGCTTGGGGCACTTACTGGCCGGATCTAAGGATATGGGTTCAATCAATCTTAAGATCCTTACTTTCAAGACGGTATTCCTGTTAGCTCTGGCCACAGGTGCTAGGCGCAGGGAGATACAAACCTTGGATAAATTCCTCGTCAGGTGGTCTGCTGTTGGGTTGGATGTCTTCTGAAGCCTTGTGTGGGAATAGTGTCTCAGATACAAGTGGCTGGTGACCCTTCAACTTTTTTGATGGGTTTTCAGGTTAAGTCACTCTTTGCGACAATGTCCAGGTCCGAAACAGATTAGGCCCTTTGTTCCATTAGAGCACTATGGTCTATTTGAGTAGGACTGAACCTCATCGAGCTGGGTGGAAACTTGTGTTTCTCCCTCTTGGGCAGATGAAGTCTGGGACTCTGTTGCCTAATAGCATCTCAGGATGGATAAGGAAAATGATTTTCCTGGGCCTACCTGGTGGCCGGAAGGGATGAAGAGCTTGCATGGCATCTTCATTCTCTCTGAGCTCGTGAGAGTAGAGCGTTCTTTGCCTCCTGTGATGTGTTATGCAACAGATAAGTAGGGGATATTATGGCCTCCCTTAGATGGCCCTCCTATAATACCTTTACATCCTTCTACCTAAGGGATTTTGTAGAAGTGGAGGTGTGGCTGTTGGCCCTCAAGTGCTTCCTAATAACCACTTCCGACCGGTCTTAGGGTGTGCCTCACCCACACCCTGTAGCTCGACAGAGTCGGGGGGGGGGGGGGGGGGGGCACAAGAATTCCCAGCCAACCATCCCCACCTTTTCAGTACCACATGCAGGAAACTGAATTGCGCATGCTTGCTAATACGCATTATGACCACCAGGAGTGCTGTGCCATGCCACAGGGCCTGGATGGCAGTGATAAGTAGCATGGATACGGCACTGGACCCATGGAATTTTTAATTGGGGCTCTGGCAAAGCACAGGTAAGTGTGTGGAGACCAGCTCAATGGACCAAGGGTGAGTACTGTTTTTTTAATGGGGACATGTAGGAGGCCATCTGGTAGCTTGGTATTGTCTGTGCTTTGTGGGTTCATATAGGAGTCCATTTGGTAGTTTTCTATACAGTAGGCTCATTTTGAAGACTGTCTGGTATGTGTGTGACTTCTCATTTTTGTTACTGTACGTGGCTGTCAGACAGTCGTGTTGTAGACTGCATTATGTTTTGACCAGTATCTTCATTGTCCTAACCTGTACAAAAGTAATTGATACAATGTATAGTCTTTGCCGTTTTTCCAATTGCAATATTTTTTGTTAGCGTTTTGTACAAGCTTGAAAATAAGATAAGTTTAAACCAATGCTCACCTGTAATAAGAACTTCCATAGCCTAAGCTGCAGCTTCCAGTATGAACATCATTACAGAACAGGCAAGCTGAAACATCTAATTGAAAAATGCATTAAATATGATTTTGAATATGACCCCAAATAATCCAACTCGTCCACTTATCATTGTTAGACTTGCACACCAGGCTGCACAAAGTGACATGTGGGGATATTCAGAGACTCCATATCTCCCAGCTCTCCTGCTGTGTGGAAAGTTTCTTCAACAAACCTGGAGGGCACAAAAAGAAAAATATATATATGTGTGTGTATGTATACATATATATATATATACATATACAGTGCTCCCTCTTAATAACACCCCTCATTGCAAGGTGGTTCTGATACAACACGGTGTGTACCATAGTTCCCACTGAAATAGTTTTCCCATTACTTCAATGATAAAAGTCCCTCTGTAGATATATATATATACATATATATATATATATATATATATATATATATATGTATATATATATATGTATGTATATATATATATATATATATATATATATATATATATATATATATATATATATATATATATATATATATATATATATATATATATCATACACACACACAGTCACACATTTTGAACATCTGTGTGCTTAGGCTTCAATATGCTCTAGAATGCAACATCTGAAAAAAGGGGTGGCAAGTACAATGTAGAGATACGTATCAGGGGGCATTAAGGGGTCTTCTATATTGGAGTTCGGGGCACGTTAAGTTACTATACATACTGGAAGCCCCTGTATTTACCATGCTTTGAAACAGCCATTATTTCTCAATTTTTCTGTTGTCCATGCCCCATACTTAGGCAAAAGTATTATTAGTACCAGTGCACTGCAGCCCCCCCCCCCCTTTCATGTACACATGTATGTTGTAGAATGAATTGGGAAAAGTATGGCCTGGTGCAGGGTTTTTTTTTTTTTTTAAATTGCTAAACTTGCAGCTATAGCCATGAAATGATTCATTGTATTTTTTATCATTTAATTACTATGATTGTGGGGCTTCTCATGCTTACCTTTCTTTTAAAGTTCTTAGTGATAAAATGATATCAATTTAAATGAAAAAAAAATAAATAAAGTACGGCCAAAATTAAAAAAAAAAATAATAAAGTACGGCCTAACTCTTTCAGGGAAAAATAGGTCCAGTGTGAAATTTTCTCTGCTAGATTCAATGAACTGCTATATGCCTGTGGTGCTTATTGTTTTGGACTTCAATGATGCTTGTTTTGTTACATAGTGTATAGAGTTTGGACTGCAGAATAGGATAACGTCAACTAGGAAGTGGTTGTAGACATAAACACTTCAGTATAATAGATTGTAATGGGGGGTTTTTTTTGGTTTGATATATGTATTGGTCAAACTTTGTTGTATTGCGTGGCATATACTGCTCAAATTTTGTTCTGCCTGAAATCACAGCAATTGCAAACTGTTGAGACCGTTGTTAGACACGAAAATATGAAAAGGATTGTTAAAGTTTAGAGAACAAGGTTCAGTAACAAAAGCCATTTATTCTGCATTAGTCAAACCTACAAATGTTTCATATTTATTTTGGCATGAAAAATTTTCTTTTCTTTCATTACTTTTTTTTTTCAATTGTATTTTTCAAAGTGGATATCAAACAGATACTTGACCTGTTCTAAGGTCTCTGCACAGAACAGATAAAGGCACCTGGCTTCGACTTTTTTCTGTGACTTGTGGTGGGGTGGGGGAGGGTGGGAAAACAACAAAGTCAAGGAAACTGCCATGTATGCTGAAATGGTTGAAAACTATACCATTAATGCCCAGATTGAACTACATTAAAGGATGCTAATACATTCTTCATCACAGCATTCTGCCAAAAGTCCAAAAAGATCAAACAGCCAATTTTGGAGAAGCTGATATGGTCAGTGACTCACAAGGATTAGAAAGTAATCAAGGAAACACTAGCTATCTCTTCTGCTAGTCTTTCACAATTATGCCGATTTTGATACCTACGGTAATCTACTTAAAATCTGGCCACTGAAGTCTCCCACCATCATCGGTCCTATTTTGTGCCAATTGATACTGCCCTATTAGGTGTGGTCATTGTAACATTAACTTTCAAGCAGGATTTGGTGTCGGGGATGTAAATTGCTGTCTTCATCATATTTTGGTTTCCATCCGACTGGTTTAACTCTTGCTGACCATAAAACAAATGGGCAAAAATTTGGCTATTGATGTTTTTCATGTCTTGCACTGCAAGTATTGTATCCCCATACAAATTCAGGGTGTGGGTTTTGTTGAAAAAATCCTCCATTAGAACTTTTGAGCTACCATTGTATGATCTTAATATCCATTGAGCAAAAGAAGTTGTCATGGTAATTGACTGGAAATGATGAGGGGATAAGATTTCTGGCATGATGGAGTCATCTGGGAAAAAGAAAGGATTTCTCTAAACGATTGTTCACAATATTTGTGCTTAACCAAGGTGGTAAAGATGACTAGTAATTTGAGTTCATATGTATTTATGACAAAGTGCCATCATACATTTTATATTCTACCATAGATCTTGTATTAAAGACAATCACCCTGACAATTGGGTGGAACATTTTGGTACCTGAATTTTCAGCTCAGCCTTCTTATCAGTCAGATGAAGTAATCATGTGTGCTCAGATGTCTGTCTTTATCAATTCACGATTAACTGATTTGATCTCTCCAAAACTGTTGGCCAGATCCTTTTCAAGCTTGATGAGCAGTATGTGAAATGGATGTCTGTACCAAGTTTGTTCAATGGTCGTGGTACTGTGAATTTTGTATTTTTTTTAATTTTTTTCCTTTGTTTGTTTTTTTTTTTTTAAATTGATTTTTTTTTTAAACTTTCAAAAATCTTGTACTCTGAAATCACTTGGCCAATAGAGAATATTTTGGCAGGTAAACTGCATGTGACACTACTTACTGTTGAACTATTTTGTTTATTCACCAGGTGGCTCCACTGTTAGGAAGCAAGATACCAAACCCAAGTTACCAGTGGTGCCATCTGCAATACATATCCTCTATAGCTGTCTAATACTGCCAGGGCACTTCTCAAGATGGTTTTGGCATGTTTAAACACTGTATACTTCTTATTTTGAATCTTTAAAGGCCAACTAGGGTGAAGATAACATCTTTAATCTATTCCTTTGTGTTCACATGTGCCAAGTAATCTGATAATACAAAAAGACTCATTCTTCAAGCTGGGGGCTGTACAGTTGCTTTTGCCTACCCAGTACACTTTTAAGATGCATTGTTCAGCTGGACTCTGGTCTCTTTACACATTGGTATTTAACCATTTATCCATGATGTAAGGAGCCCACAGGGGGATATTAAATGGTGGCCAAAAATAAACAGTTTATATTTTTAGTTTAGAGGGGCCAGCCATTATGAATGCAGGCACTTGCAAAGTCTGTTACTTTAAAAGTAGGACCACATAGTGATCAAGACATGTCAAGGGTCTGACTTATCAGCAACTTCATAATTGATCACTGCCGATAAATTTTATTTTTGTCTCAGTTTACCATATTGTGCCAGAAATATCAAAGAACATACCACCAAGCCTTAGTGCTGATAAGACAGTCAAATCACTTCAGAGGCTTTTATCAGCCTAATAAGCTCCTCATGTTGTGTCAGTCCATGGAGTAGAATATTAATGAACTTCCTTTTTCTTTGTGCAAAAGCAGTTTTTCTAATTTGTTTCCTAGTAAACAGCACCTTGTGTCACCAGCATGCGAGGTACCAGCCTAAATCTTAATTGTTTGACAGGGAATACTGTGATTTTTTAAAAGAATTTTGTATTTCTGTCATATATGTGTGTCAAAGTTTGAAAGATGTAATAGTTTGAAAATGGTCCAAAGACATTTTTATTAGAATTGTTTACACCAATTGAGGTAAACAACTTTGGTGGCTTTTTTGTTTTGTTTTGTTTTCAGGGGTGGGGGGGGGGCGTGTGCGTGTTTTTTGTTTTGATTTCTAGACATTATTTGAAAGGCATTAAAAAGTTGTTGGATATAAAAGCTTGCCCACATTTTGTTTATTAAAACAAAAAACTTTAAGAAAATTAAAAACTACTTTGTCTGTTTATTATACTTTCAAGATTCATGACAGTAAAACTTATATGCAGCATACATCACACTCAATGATGGACAGTGCAAATTGCATACAGTCCATCATAGGTAGTTAAAGTCTCATAAATTTAGTGACAGTATGTTGAAGAGTGAGTTATAACTTGTATACAACTTAATTCTTAATCTAAAAATGGCTAGAAATGGTTACATACAACATTTATCAGTGGCATACCATTGTTGGTTGCAAAAGTTGCATGCAACATCTTATGGCAGGCCATGAAGTCCTAAAAGAGTTGCATACAGCATTTATTGCCACTCAATTATAGAACTATTTAACAGTTGCATGCAACATTTACAGACAGTCTGCTTTGTGTAGTAAGAATTATATGCACCATCCAGCAGTCCACGGAGTGCATTTGGGGCAGAAAAAGGTGCAATAGTTGCATGCAATAGTTATTGGTAATCTTCTGTGGAAAGCAAAAGCTGCATGCAACAATTAGCAGCAGTTGGTTATGGCCTGATAAAAGTTGTATGCAGCATTTATCGGCAGTCGGTTGCGTGGAGTTGAGTTGCATACAGCTGTGTGAGTTAGGATATTCTTGTCATATTAGTGTGACAAATGAAGCGGTGAGATATTGCCCTGATGGGTCATCTGTTTCCTTATCCTAGCAGCAACTCATAAACCAGCAGTGTACCACAGATGAATACTACATCCAAAGACAGCCACAAAGTGGTGAGGCAAGACTTCTCAGGTTGTTGGCTTGTTCTGTGAGAGCGGCAGGCCTTTGATCATCGTCTCTGAGGGAGCTTTCATTTCCGCTAGCCCGAGACCCAGCCTCTTGTGTATTGTCAGTTGACGGGAACATTGTTCCATGACCAGCCAACAATCATATAATGTTGAGGGCATTAAAAGTGTGCATCTTGAGTGGCCAGCTATAAACTTGCCATGCCCGACAATCACTCTATTATCTGACAGCTTCGCCTGCGCAAATAAGCCTCTCGCATGATCAAACGTGCTTACACATCTGCATACATCACAACTTTGCCACCAAATAGGAAGCCAGCAAAAAAGGTAATGTATGTTTAGGCAGGTTTTAGATTTCTTATTAACTTGCAGTTGGTCATCATTTGGTGATAATTTCATTGAGATTAAAGGGGAAATTGTGCTATGTACAAAGTGTTAGTTCTATAGAAAGAGGAAAGGGGAGAAAAAAGCACGGCTGATTATAACACTGACAGGCTACTGGCTTTGACTGGCTGACTGATATCTGAAGCGATTACTTTTGTAGCCAAAGAGAGCTAATTTGTGACTTTGAGTCCCCATATATAAAGGAATACATTTCACAAGTTACTGTTAACTGTTTAGGTGCAAACTTTAACCCATCTAGTGATCAACAGACATCATTGTGGCAGGCGGTGGCCTGCAGTCTGGTATGTCAATGTCAGTAAGTAGGTTATTCCTGATGAAGCCAGTGGAAGAGATTTGACAATAACAACTTCATGCCTTGTGAGGTGGATGGGAAGAAGTGTTCTCTACATTTAGAACTGTGACAATAGGTTGAGAGGAAATCAAAAGAAGGTTAAAAAAGAGAGAAACACATCTTTCCAATGCTTTATACTTTAAAATTTTAAACTCTAAAATTGTTCAGATCTCATGCAATGTCCACAAGTAAAGAAATATGTGGTAAGTTTATTTGCAGCTTATAATCTGAAGAAGTTAGGCATGACACATGAACAGTGCATTTATAAAGACACTGTCATTGGCGCCAGGCTTGATGGGTGAGGCTGTTTTCTTTGAGTCCCATATGTTGTCCAGTATTCATCTTCTGAATGCTCTAATTTAGCATACTGCTACATTTGATTAGACAGAAACACTTGCTTTTTACATTATCCATGCATATATTTTTCATTCTTTGTCATCACGTTGTACCAAAAACTTTTTGAGTGATTTTCACTGGAATTTGCACAAAGACCTCTGGTGATGCTGACAAGGCATAAACAAATCTGTACGTTTATGAAGTGATATGAACAGATCAACTATGGACTTTGTTGTGCCATGTACTCCCTTGCGCTAGAGGATGATAGGGTCTGCTGTGCTTTCACCAGGTGTCTTTCGGACAATATCTTCCTAGAGACTGACATTTCAGCATTAAAGAGTCCCCTGATATTAACCTTTATACCGGATGACCTTGACATTAACCTTGTCTTTTAGGCCACAGGGCTCTTTGAAGATAAATAAAATGCGTGTTCCAAGGACGATGGGAAGATTTAAGTAATTTGGTTTAGTTCTAGTTGCTGCAGGATAGTTTGAAGTGTGACGGATACTGCTTACGTATATGGTCCTATATGAGCATGTCTGCTGCTACATGTCAATGTCTGTCCACCAACGTGTAGACATATAATTATATATGTGGTACAGGTAGTATGGTGTTTTATATTAACCTTTCCCCCATGAATTAGTCAACAGCTTTCCCTGGCAGTGCCCAGCCCATACCAAGGAAAGCTGTTGACCTAGGGGATGTGATCTTGATAGGTCCTGACTACAATTCTCAGTCAAATTGTTTTTCATGACTGTTGAAATTAGTTGAAAACACTGAAGCAGACTACATTTGACCACCAGCCGGTTTTGGCCAGTTTAAGGGGCGAAGGGTTAAGTATATCATGTGAGGAGTGTCTGTGGAAAGGTTTAGTGTTGAGGCAACTTTAAATGTCCAAACTTTCAAAGGTATCAGCTCCCCTATTTTCATGGAAGGGTCCTGATTTTAGGTACCTCTCCCAATCCAGCAATCAGATTTTTATAGAGACATTTTCTCCCTGTTTAAAAAAATGTCTCAGTAAAGTTGTGTACCTATAATTAAACTGTACTTTGATTTATGGACAGTTCTGGTGCTTCAGTGATTATTAGTCCTAACTGTTCAACAATTTAAAGACAGTTTGTGGTGCTTAAGTGACAGATATACATTTGATATTGTTCTCCCCAAAGTGTATTTTATGGTGCACATGTGAGCATTTCCATTCCTCGTGATTTTCTTGATGGATGCAGGCTTCATCAATTTCTATTGTTGTTAGGGGTTGTAATATATAAGGTTGGCTCATGTGCAATCTACTGTATGAAATTTTCTAAATGTTGATATATACGAACTATGAATGCACGAGACCTCAGTGGGACAGACCTATTCATTCTTTCATGGTGGGCAATGCATCTGTGCCATCAAAGACTCTCTTACTACTTTTTTTTTCGTTTTTCATCATTACTTCCATCATTTAAACTCTTCTATCTGTCAGAGAGGTCTTGGGGTTTTTTGCTGGTGATCTTTCTTGACAAAATGATAAAGAGGGAAGACCGCACGTTACTTCATTCCACTCTCCTACTTGAGCTTCAGTATTACACCATGTCATTGTGATCACAGCTTGATATATATAGGGAAGAAAATCAGGGCCTGAATTTTATACTCAACAAAAATTAGTTGCTGCTGAAACTGGCCGATAAGTTTGCAGAATTCAGAAAAATAGATTGCATCAAATTAAGCACTGGCTGAAATGCGATGCGTTTTACTGGTGATTAGTGTCAATTCACACAAAAAAGTATGATCAAACATTTCCCCAAGTGAATTGTCTGGCCCTCGCTCGGGCGTATAAGTTGTCCATGTCAGGTTACAGACTTTGATCATGGACACCCCTGGTGGAACTGCTGTTTCAGCAAGGTCTGTGCCACCTGTCTTCATATCAAAAGAGAAGTATAAAAAGCGAGACCTTATTTCTTGAGTTTCTTGCCTGAGCAGATTGAGTGGCTGACACTTGGTAAGCATTCATGACCATATTGAATGGGACTCAACTGGCTGTGATCATACTTACCGATGAAAGGATTATGATGGACGAGATCAAAGACTTGTGTGTAAATCCATGCCCTCTATAGGTGTATACATAAAATGACAGAAGTATTTTGCCAGTATAATTGCTCAAGCTTTTAGAAAGCGTCTTGATTAGTAAGGGGCTCTCACACAATTCAATGGCATATTTTCTGACTTATAATGTTTCACACAGCAATATATAGTCACCGGAGAATGTAATGACAATACTGGAATATATTTATTTGTCTTTGATGGCCAGCCCAATGAAATGTGATACACATGGCCAGTGCATTGGTAACATGTTGCCATTACAGCAAGATGTTGTTTTGTGGGATTATACCGCATTTTCGGGTTATGTTTCAACTTGCTGTTGCAGGAGATGTCTGTTTATGGCACATTTTGTCCTTTTTGTTTTTGTTTTGTAATCAAATGAGAATATAGGCGCATCACCCGAAGCTTCATATACACAATTATCCCATGTTGGCATGAGATGAATACAGTCCATTTATGTGTATACCTATCCAAGATCCACGTATCATTTCTGCTGCAGTGATCGAACAGCACTCTCTCTCAAGACCAGGGTCTAGCGAGACAGGCACCACTATACACTGTACTTGTTTTTATGGTGACAGACAAATGTCATGACAAGGTATATCAATGATGGCCCAGAAAGGATATACATGAATGTCTAAAAGTCTTATACCACAAAACTTGCACCACTTTCCGCAAGGTGCTTAGAGATAACTTGAAGGCCTATCTCATTCACCAAGTTGAACCAAACCATAGCCAATAGGACTTTGTCCTGGTGTCACATGTTTGTTGTCATGGCAACCTCATCAGCCACATCATAAGGCAGAGACAACAAGTACAGCCAGCATGGAGTGGTGTAAACCCATGGGGCATGTCTTGTTGAGCTTTGGCAGGACAATCCCTGTCTTTGGCACACCAAAAAACCAGGCTACTGCAACAGAGATCACAGAAGAAACTTGTGAATGCTTATACCTGTGATGATAGTGTAGCACATGTTAGCAGTGAGGATGCATTAGGGGCCAGTGTTCAAGTTGCTGCCACACTTACTGTCATGTATCAGGGCAAGAGATACAACACAGGATGGAAGCAACAAAAGTCAATCAACCAAAGTTGCTCTGTGTGTCTCTAGATTAACATTTTAAAGAGTCGATGTACCTCCCAGTGAGGCCCCTGTTCTAAAAAGGGCTCCTCCTCTAACAAGATCCCCCCCCCCCCCACACACACACACACACCTGCTTGGAGTCTGGAGGATCAAAATCAGACTTGAAGGGAATACTACTAAGGCCATCTGGTGGTGATAAAGTTCTTAACTTTTGTAATAATATGCAAAGCCAATGTTATCATTTTCTGGATTGACATGAGGCCTACCACTGTGCACTGCAGTTTCCTGCCGAGATAATTAATGCAGGCTTATCCCGGCCAACACAAACAGGAAAGGCAACACAAAAGACTACAAAGGATTCAATTATCCTAGCAATGTGATTAACAGGATCTTATGACAATGCCATAAGCTTTAAGAGTGATGTCACAGATATTCAACCTTGTCATGGCATGGCATGAACCCCCCTTGCTGAAAACTGGTCCACTTTTAGAAATCAATTTTTAGCACTCCTTACTGCCTTTAATGTTCAACATTTTATCATGATGAACACAAGTTCTTGGAAAAAACAGCAAAACGTCTCTTTTGATGTACAATTGGACTCTACATTTCAAGATAAAGTTTTCTACTCTGGAAGCCTAATCTCTTTGATATCGACCTGGTATCACAGCCGGGAGAAAGTCTGGCTGATTGAAGTGAAAGGATTTATAATTGGTGTGAAAAGATAACAATATCAGCAGTGAGCAAATTGGCACATGGGTGGTCATAGGGAGCAGCCATTAATTTTGGGCAATGGTGAAGGCTGCTAAGGGTAGACAAAACCAGGTGGTGAGTTCAGCATGTGATCTCTTTACAGTATGTTTACATATCATGTTCAAAGTAGGGTTCAAAATTAAAGGCTTATGACATACATATAATAATTTTGTAAGCACTTGAGACACTTACAAAATGTACAGCTTCACAGATGAGACATTCAAGCTCTGTTTGGGGAATACAGTATATGTGAAATTTATCCCATACTTTTGTGATGCATCTCCTAAAATGTCCTTGTTCTCTGAACCCCACTGTACTTCAGATCTGTGGATGGTGACTCAGTGTGGTTTCTTTGTGGACACATGCACTGTGTATTTGTGCTCCTGCTTCACTGTTGAGTTCACTTTGGCGATCTATCAACGCCTTACATGGCCAAAAATTATATCACACAAAAATTTGCTGTCTGGCATTATCCACAGTTAATCTTCATGAGATGTTGCTCTCCCAAGACTTTACTTTTGTACAGAAAATAAGCATCAAATTTTGACTCTGCGCATTAGTTTTTTTACCTTCGGCGCATAAAGTGCTGGAGTGTATTGTCAACCCCTGTGTCAACCGTCCATCCGTCGGTCTTGTCAACATTACCACGATATCTCAAAAAATATTGACCGCAGCTTTACCAAATTTTTATGAGAGAGGTATCATATGATGGACCAGATTCCTATTCATAACCAGGTTTCTATTGAAAACCAGCTTCTTCTGATTATTTTTTACCTTTTTTTATGAAAAATTTAATGTATTCATTTGACAGCCAAGTGGCGTCAAACCTGACAACATTACTGCTATATCTCAAAAATTATTGACCGCAGCTTTACCAAATTTTTGTCAGAGATATATCTTTCTTATGATGGACCAGGTTCCTATTCAAAACCAGCTTCCTCTGATTATTTTTAAACTTTTTATGAAACTTTTAATGTATTTATTTGAAGGCCATCTGAGTGGGGTCAACCCTGATGACGTTACCGCGATATCTCAAAAAACACTGACCACAGCTTTACCAAATTTTGGTCACAGATATCATCTTATGATGAGCCAGGTTTCTTTATAAAACCAGGTTCCTATTTGTATTCATTAACTTTTTATGAAGCTTTAAATTATTTATCTTCAAGGATGTTTGAGTGGTGCACAAGGGGACAACATTACCATAACATGTCAACAAGAATCCAATGCAGCTTCACCAAATTTTTTTCAGAAATGCACATTACAGTGGACCACATTCCTTTTGTAAACCTGCTTCATCTTAGTATTTTTAAACTTGTTATTAAACTTTTGGAGTATTTATTTGATGACCATCTGAGTGATGCACAGTACAGTGGTTTCAGTCTCCAGAACTTGCCCCAAGAACACTTCCAAAAGTGCTCTTTCATTTCATAGGCAACAATATGGAAATTGTATGCAAAGTATTCTGCTGCGAAGTCTAAAAAAAAAAAATGCAGAATTAAGGAAAATAAGAGTGTGGGCATCAAGGGTAATCCATTCTCTGAACGCTCTTTTTGTCTCTTTTAGGTGTGGGTGCTATACATGTACTTGCACTTCTGGAAACTTCAAAACTGTGTGTCTCTCTGCCTTTGTCAGTAGACATGGCTGATTGCAGGGGGACCACTTCCAGCTCTGTGAGTCAGGGGAGATGTGTACTGTTGGAAACCTGTGGACATATCTGCTGTTGATAACCTATTGAGATACCTGCTGTTGATAACCTATTGAGATACCTGCTGTTGATAACCTCTCGAGATATCTGCTGATGATAACCAGTTTTAAAGTGTCTGGTGCTCTGGTTTTGTCCTGGAATATCTCACACACCTGGTGCTTGTCTCAGGTCATGCTTTGCCTGCTAAACAGACCATTGTTTTGCCTGTCAGACTGCACTCCACAGATAAGTGGAGTGCCCACACAGTAACGATAGCGTAACTTAGTCTGTCGTAGCAGGCAAGGTCATGTTAAGTTTAATGCCATTTCTATCCAGAACTGGTTGTGATATATTTTTCTTCATCATTGTTACAGTAGTCACCCTCTAATAAGGCCACCCCAATGAACCAAAAAGTGGCTATATTAAAAGGGTGGCCTCTCTTGTGAGGGACCATACAATGGAAATATCACTTTTGTGGCTTGGAAAAGTGGCCTTTGTAGAGATGGTGGCCTTTCAAGATGGTGTAAGTCTGATAGGAAATTTTGCTCCAATTTCAAGATTATTTTGCACTTCCTGGCGAATACATTTGTAGTTACATGTACATGTATGTGAGAAACAATATGTAGCATTGGATGGCAATTACATACATTTGTAGCACTTATTGTTAAATGTTTTGGTTTTTGCTCAACAAGGCTCGCAAAAAAAACAAAAATTCAACAGCTCATGCCACAAATATTCTGTGTAACTACCACTGAACTCTCTTAGTGCCAACTGCAAATAGAGTCAAACTGCATAGAAGGAACTAATCTGAATTATGATAAGGCTGCAAGATTCATGGTCCTTGTAAAAAGACCTTTCATTCAAATACCATCATGCCAGTAGTTATGTAGAATATAATAGTCCAGGTCAACAGCTTTTCTAATGTACCCAAAGTGCATTGAGAAAAGTTGTTGACTCCATCTAAAATATGGGACTGAAAAGAGTTAATGCTAGATTCTCTACAGTATGTTCCACTTTTGCCAAAATCAAAGGGTTGCATCATTGAGCAGCACAGCACCCATCTGCCAAGTTACAAGCTGCCAGATCCTGCTCTTCCCCAGGCCCCACCTTATCAACACCAGATGGTTAATGCTTTCAATGCCAACCACGTCTTAAGTCAAACTAGTCTGAATTATCATTGGGACCCCAGATTTGTATTCATCATAAAAAGACCTTTCATTCAAGTACCAGCATGCCTATAGTTCCAGAGAGAACACCCCAGGTCAACAACTTTTCTAGGCACGTATTGGACACATTGCACCCAATGCGCACTAAAAAAACTGTTGACTCAGTTCAAAATTTGGCACTGAAAGGTTTAATACACGTATCACCTCATTGTCATGTTTCCTGGTCAGTTCAGTCCAGTCACCAACATTCCAATGGTCTTCAATCCCACATATCAATGTTCAAGGCCTGCTGCAAATGATTCATGGCCTGCTCATACATGGTGGTTTAACGCTAGTGTATTGTCTAGATCATGCTGCTTGTTTTAACCCTTTCCCCCTTAAACCGGCCAAAACCATCTGGTTGTCAAATGTCGTCTGCTTCAGCGTTTTCAACTGATTTCAACAGCAATGAAAAACAATTTGACTGAGAATTGAAGATGAAACTTGTCAAGACAACATGACCCAGGTCAACAGCTTTCCTTGGCATGAGTTGGGCACGTGCCCAACCTATGCCGAGGAAAGCTGTTGACTCAGTCTTAATTCAATGGGAAAGGGTTAAAATGGGTATACCTCAGAACTATTTAAAAATTGCATCAAACTTTGGACTCCATATCTGCACAATTACTCCTTTCTACCACACTATTTGAGTGTGAACTTAGTTTTCATTGTTATATAGCACCATATTGCTACTACATCACTTTTCATGTCATAAGTTAAATCTAAAATTCCACTGTGAAACTAATAGGGTGGGCCCCTTTTACCCCTTGGCCTTTTCAGTTAATTGGGCATTATGGTTATCATGTCTGGGCATGCGTGCATCCATCCATTGATACATCCATCTGTCTGTCCTTTACCGTGATAGAGTGTAATAACTTCTGAACAAATTGTCATACTGTTATGAAACTTGTACTGTAGAAGCATCTCTCTAGAGGCTTGGCTGAGTTTGACATTCAGGAACTTTGACATATTTTGAAGGTTAACAGATGTCATAATATTTTTACCCTTGCAAATGCAATAACATTTAAACAAATTGAGCTGTTACCCCCTTGACCATGTCATGTCTGTGCTGGCGTCCCTCCATTGATTACCCTTGAAGATGCAATAACTTTGGAACAAATTGAGAAACTATCATGAAATTTGTACTGTACAAGCATCAAATTGGACGCTTGGCTCAGAGTTTGACATTCAGCATGTTAACGACTTGGCCATACTTTCAAGGTCACCACAGGTCATATTTGTACCCTTGTGTACACAATAACTTTTGAACAAATTGAGTTACTATGATGAAACTTGTATCATAGAATCACGCCATTTGAAGCTGAACTGAGTTAACCATTCAGCAACGTTGACCTATTTTTAGGGTCACCAGATGTCATGTTTTTTTAGCCTGCCTGAACGGAGAAGGTCGTGCCAACGGTTGTATTTTATCTTAGTCCTGAGAACCAGAGCAAGGGTTAATTGTTGCCGTGTACTGAATAAAAGTCAAAAACCTTGTTCAAGTATTAACTGAGTGGCCAACCCAATTCAAGGAAAGCTGTTGATCTGGGACATGTGATCTAGATAGATTTTATCAACAATTCCCAGTCAAATTGCTTTTACATTACTGTTGAAATGAGGGGGAAACACTGAAGCAGACGACATTTGACCACCAGCCGGGTTTGGTCAGTTTAAGGGGGAAAGAGTTAAAAGATTAAATGTGAAAATGAGTGAAACATTTTTTCCTGCATATTTTGACCACAGATCTACCACTTGTCTTTCCTCAGCTGGTCTGAACTGACTGATGAGTGTAATGATACTGGTATGCTGCTCATGACATGCTATTGCCATGAGCCAGTGTGACACATGTTGCTTTGTGTAGCTAAGCCCACATGCCTGGTCTAAAATGCATTCAGGACAAAAAGGGGTGGTAAAGGGGCTTTACATACTGGCATATACTGAGCATTTTAATTTACCATACTTGCATACCGGAAGTCCACTTATCTTCCGTACTTTGTCTCAGCCATGATTTTTAAATTTTCATACATGTATATTCCATACTGTGTGCTAGGGCAAAATTACGACCTGTACCAGTGTACTGGGACCCTCCTTACCACCTTCCCAAAATTTCCAGTTTAAAAAAAAAGTATGCAATGTTGACAAATTCTACGCCGAGGTGATGAAGTGGTTGATGAGTGGTTTTTGCATTGCCTGGTAATTGAGTCATGCTGAGGCTGACCCCTGGCACCTGCAGTATGACTTTGTGAGGCAATGCAACAACCAGTAACCAAGCAGCCCATTGACAGGTGTGTTGACACCTGAATGAAAGCTCTTTTTTATGAAAAATCTGAATATACACTTTTCAATACCAGCTAAATCTGTGTATATCCATTACACTATGGAATGGGTTCACACGTGGTATTAAAAACGGGAAAGAATAGAGGCGTAATTGGAAGAGGCAAAACCTGAGTGGCACTTTGATGGTGGAACTTTAAAAAGGAGTATTGTATGAACATGCATATGTTAGTGGCAAATCAAAGACATGTTGAATCATAGACACCGTATCTTGGGGGACTCGGGTACACGTGCACCAACATCAAAGTGACTGATGTTTCAAGTTAGGCTGTCACTACAATAAGAAGAATGAATCATTCCAAATACATATACATGCAACGTGAAGTGCACGTAAAAGAACTGCTTGTAGTATTTCAATATTGATTATACATTAAATTGAACATGTAAACTTTTCAGTCTTGTGTTTCTGCCTCCACGACTTTGGTCCGTCTTTGTTATTTATCAGCTTTCATTTTCATTATCCATCAGTTCACCACCCGATTCATTCACACCCACTTGAGCAAACGAAATGAATATTACTCCAGTGGGGGACACTATTTCATTTATTTTGTCATTATTGTGATTTTTTTCCTTTTGCCTAATGGATTAATGGATCAAGCAAGTTTTGTCTACAGTATCAAGTGTAAGGAACACGTTTTTGGGCTTATGTTTCGAAAGAGGATGCTGGTCATGTCATTTCATTTCCCTGTTACAATTACAGAATGGACACGGCAATCGGGGCTAGATTGCATTTGAACAAAACATCAAAAGACCAAAGTGCGTGGCCATGTGGCTGCTATCGAGTGGCACAAGATTTTTTTTTTTTTCTCTTACGGCTTGGTAAGTCAGCCTTGGCCGTGTGGCACTACTGGTGCTATGTGCTTGTCATTGTTTTACAAAGGCACGAGATATTCGGGAAGGTGTAAACTGGAAGTTCGTTATTGAAAACCCTCGTGCGATGATGAGCAAACAGATGGGGTGTGAACACGTGATGCAGGCAGTGGCAATGGCTATTTCTGTTGTGACCATGTACTGCCTACCTCTCCACAAACCGACAGAAAAGTGGTTGTATCCAAAAAAAAAAAAACTACTTACTGTCCACTTAGTACAATGGACACAATTTGGTGGACCCAAGGATGAGTTTGTTGGCCTTCATGACAACGGTGCTGCCCTCTTTTGGATAAATCTTAATCTTAGGTACCATTCCAGCTTGATGCTACAATAAAGTGGCACTGATCAATATCACCTGTGACCATAAGACTGTTATCGTGGATGTGAGAAAACAGCCGCGGCCTTTTATTATGTATGGCCAGCAAAAACATATGGTATACGCCAGAGAAACAAACAGCCCTTGGCTGTGTATTGATTGGCAACATGTAGGACAGTGTAAAAGATAATGTACGGAGGAGCACTTGATGTAAAGCAGCATGAAGACAAAACCACTTTATGTTCTCTTCAAAAGAAGAAAAAAACCATCTTAAAACCACTTTGTATAGGTAACTGCTACATAAGTCTAGCTTCTTTGTTTGGTCAAATTGAAATTAGAAGTTCATGGAATGAATCAATATGGTAATCTTTGTTTGTTCTCTTTTTTTCTTTTGTCCTTTTTTATTACTGATGTGGGCCTTAACAAGTGACTTACTGTCTAAATATTATTTTACATGTAGGTGTTGAATGCTTTTTACATAATTGATTTTTGCTTTAACTTTGAAGGTCGTTTGTAATTGCACCATTGTGTCTACTATTATCACTGAGCATTGCTGAGTACAGGAAACTATTTTTGTGCCAAATTTGATTCAACAAAGCATTTTAATATTTGATGCTGTCCCACACTTTAAGATTAGGATGATAAAACATTACCCAATAAAATTATGTACAGTTGATCATTGACTTTCATCAACATGCATGCTTGTCCCTTGTTCTACAGAGTACAGTTACATACTTTATTTTAACCTTGGCCTACTTTTCGAAGTCATGACATACATACAAGTTTGTTGGCTTGTATTCCTTATTACACCCTTGTCCTTATTGGCTGATAGGGTATTGTCATCATCGTGTCTATGTATGCATTTGTCTGTCCTTGCATCTGTCTGTTACCCTTAACTTGTGTACACAATATCTTTTGAACAAATTGAGATACCATGATGAAACCTGCACTTTGGAAGCATATCTCATTCAAATCTTGGCTATGTTCGACATTCAGCAACCTTGACATATTTTCTTGGCTTGTAACAAACCATATATTGGACAAACATCATTGCACCTAATGAATAGACCCAGTCAGCACTTTAGACTACAGCCCCTGAGCTGACATTTTGTGAGGCTAGGTCCTACAGGTCTTCAACTAAAGACATAGATTCCAGAACAATTCCCCATCCCACCTAAGCTGAAAAAGAATGGGTCATATGGTTTAAGGCAGAGCATTCTTGGGCCAACCATCTCTCTGTACAATGGAATCTTTTGGTCTCAAAATCATGGAAAAATATCTTTTGTTGCAAAATGTTATGCTAAATGTTCATATTTTTGCTCATTTTCTCATAAACCACCACTGAAGTAGGGACACTAAGTCTCATATAACAGTGACATTACATCACACTGGATAAACAATCAATACTCTCCTTTGTTCTGTTTATATCAGTCATACAAGGTATCCCTACCAGGGATTCCCACAGGGATATTCAACCTCCAACGTCTTCATGCAAAAGAAATTTTCTGAATAAAAGAGTGGCGTCTTCTCCCAACACTGAGACTGCCCAGTGTTACGAAGTCATGCTCCTGATGTCAAGGAGCAGCACCCAGAGCATGACTGTAACACTGGGATTGCCCAGTTTTACAGAGTCATGCTCCTGATGTCAAGGAGCAGCACCTAGAGCATGACTAACACTGGGATTGCCCAGTGTTACAGTCATGCTCCTGATGTCAAGGAGCAGCACCTAGAGCATGACTGTAACACTGGGATGGCCCAGTGTTACAGAGTCATGCTCCTGATGTCAAGGAGCAGCACCTAGAGCATGACTGTAACACTGAGATTGCCCAGTGTTACAGAGTCATGCTCCTGATGTCAAGGAGCAGCACCTAGAGCATGACTAACACTGGGATTGCCCAGTGTTACAGTCATGCTCCTGATGTCAAGGAGCAGCACCTAGAGCATGACTGTAACACTGGGATGGCCCAGTGTTACAGAGTCATGCTCCTGATGTCAAGGAGCAGCACCTAGAGCATGACTGTAACACTGAGATTGCCCAGTGTTACAGAGTCATGCTCCTGATGTCAAGGAGCAGCACCTAGAGCATGACTGTAACACTGGGATTGCCCAGTGTTACAGAGTCGTGCTCCTGATGTTAAGGAGCAGCATGCAGAGCATGACTGTGTAACAGTGGGATTGCCCAGTGTTACAGAGTCATGCTCCTCATGTCAAGGAGCAGCACCTAGAGCATAACTGTAACACTGGGAATGCCCAGTGTTACAGAGTCGTGCTCCTGATGTTAAGGAGCAGCATGCAGAGCATGACTCTGTAACAGTGGGATTGCCCAGTGTTACAGAGTCATGCTCCTCATGTCAAGGAGCAGTACTCCACATGCCTATCACATGCATTCTTTCACTACATTTGTGGAGGGGTGGCCCAGACTCAAGGGTAGTGGAACCAACGATCTGCATATGATATCAGCCAAACCATGTTAGGTTTGTGCATTGTGTGCTCTGTGATATATAAACAGACATTTCTGTTTTGTCTGATGTCTGATGGGCCACACATTCAGTATAACCGGTCGTACTTCTTTTTTGTTCTTCATTTGCTGTCAGACCTGTGCCTCAGTGGTTTCCCTCCAGATGCTTTTATTCTACCAGTCAGCTGGGATCTATGCAACTTTTGTGGAAACTTACTCCAAATATGAATGATTATATCTGAGTACCAGGAGGTTGTGGTTTACTCTTTACAGTCATGTTGTTACTGCAAATATCTGATATAATGGCCAGGTGTATTCACTGCCCCGCAGGAGTCAGAATTTGAGCAGTTATTTAAGTAGAGGGTCTGTAATAGATGTATGTTGTATTTGCCGTTTAATGTAGAACTGGAATTTTCAATAAAATTTTGGTGCAGGGGTATTGTATTCATGGTGATTAAATTAAAATAGTTCAGTTAATTTTTCACACCAAGTAATTAATCTTAACTTGCATCTCACGACAGTTACCCATCAGGTTTTGTTTGGAGCATTTCATAGTGATGATAGATTTTCTCATTCTTTTACAAATTGCAATGTATAATATTTTTGCTATAAGTCACATTCATTTAATATTTCATACCTCAAGCAGAGAGAAAATTATTGGAATGTCCCAATGGAAATTACCACATATTTTGTCATAAGTGCATATACATGTACCTGCTTTTCTGATCATTTGTCAAGCAACTTCAGACAGAAAAATAAAGTGGCGAATGGGTCTGAATTCTCCCCATCAATTATGAATTGACATTTTTAAAAAAGGTGTGCCGCAGTATTTGGTCACTTAAAATTCTTTCTGTCAGTCGATTTCAGAAGCAACTTGTGTTGGGTCACGGGGTGCCTTTGTTGAATTGTACACTAGCGGAAGGAGAGAGAAAACATGAAACAGAGAGTTTTAATCTTTGAGGCCATGGTCATACTGACGCTCCATCACCAAAGTCTTGATGAGTTTTTTTTTATGCCCCGCTCCCTTCTTGATCTGCCTGCCTTTCATATAGAGATCTGGCCCTTTGAAGGGTTAACTTTCTCCCTTTAATCTGATCACAAATGACAGATATGGAAGCCAAAGAGCTTTATTGGAAATAATTTGGTGGGCTTACATTGCATGCATTATGTAGACAGAACATATGCTGGACCTGTGAATTATTGAAGCCTGAGCGCTCCACATGCAATCCTTCAAAAGTCGTAATGAGTGGCCAAGGCAAAAAAAAAAAAATAGTTTGATGATCAAAGTTGATTTGGTTTGAGTTAATTTGAGATGATGTAATGAACTAGCAGTCACATATTATAGGGTCAAACGACGGTGAAAGTCCAGGCAGCCATATAGTCACAGTGACGCTTGCTTCTGGTGGGCCACTACTACATGTATGTCTTGTTTTGTTTTGAATACAGGTGCCGCCTTGGTGCACCAGCAGTTTAGATCCCAAAAGTTGGACCTATCACGTCAAAGTTACCTTGTTACTATGTGTGGATTTGCCTGTCACTGATGGAGACCTTGAATTTAAGACAGCATGGACACAGCTGGCCTGCTAAATATACATAATGGGGGTGGGTGGCAGGAAGAATTTAAGACACGTAGCAGTACAGTAGTTGATACTTGATTTTTATGAAGTACACAGAGTGTATAATTGTTCAATATTGATTTCAGTCATAAATGTGTTCATAGTATTGTGCCCATTTTCAGCAATTGTTAACAAATGATTCTTTAATTGCAATATGTGTCAACGCTATCTGTGTGTCTGTTACTCCAATCATTTTTTTTAAACATAACTTAATTATAATTTCAAAAATGTTCAGGTGCTACTGAGTCATTTTCAAACACTTTCTCGGGTTCGTGTTGGGGAACACTTTCTCATTTTTATATTATTACTTACAGCAATCAAATATCTTCCTCCTCCTCCTCCTCCTCCTCCTCCTCCTCCTCCTCCTCCTCCTCCTCCTCCTCCTCCTCCTCCTCCTCCTCCTCCTCCTCCTCCTCCTCCTCATCATCATCATCATCATCATCATCATCATCATCATCATCACCATCATCATACTGTAATTGGATTGATCAGTTTCTTCGTTTGGTTGTAGTTAAGAGCAGTGCTGCCAGTATGTCTCTGTGACAGGGACTGAAATGTTAGTACATTAACATTTCAGACAGTTGTATTACAGTGAAACCTGTTTTGAGAGACCACTGTGATGAAAGACCACCTGCCTTTTCAGACCATGTTTATTATGTCCCTTTTGCTATCTTTCTCATGTTATACCTCTATTGAGAGACCACCTGCCTTATGTGACCACTTATTGGCTTGCTCTAGGGGTGGTCTCTCAAAACAGGTTTCACTGTATACAGATGGAGGACAAGGCACCATACAAACTCACATTGTGATGAAAGAGACAAGGGCTGAATGTGACTGTCTACCATTACACAACAAAGACAGGGTGAATATTATGGTCTTTTATGTTAAAGACAAAGGAAGGGGCAGCTTGAATTTCATAGTCTGGTATGATAAAGAAGAGTATTGACTGAATGTATGGTAAGTTTGACATGACCAGACTGAATATTATGATAAAGATACGAGGACAGAGTCTTACATAAAAAAGGAAAAAAGAGGACAAGCTAAATATAGTCTGACACAATACAGGCTGAATATAGTGTGATATAATACAGGCTGAATATAGTGTGACATAATACAGGCTGAATATAGTGTGACATAATACAGGCTGAATATAGTGTGACATAATACAGGCTGAATATAGTGTGACATAATACAGGCTGAATATAGTGTGACATAATACAGGCTGAATATAGTGTGACATAATACAGGCTGAATATAGTGTGACATAATACAGGCTGAATATAGTGTGACATAATACAGGCTGAATATAGTGTGACATAATACAGGCTGAATATAGTGTGACAATACAGGCTGAATATAGTATGACATAATACAGGCTGAATATAGTGTGACATAATACAGGCTGAATATAGTGTGACATAATACAGGCTGAATATAGTGTGACAATACAGGCTGAATATAGTGTGACATAATACAGGCTGAATATAGTGTGACAATACAGGCTGAATATAGTATGACATAATACAGGCTGAATATAGTGTGACATAATACAGGCTGAATATAGTGTGACATAATACAGGCTGAATATAGTGTGACAATACAGGCTGAATATAGTATGACATAATACAAGCTGAATATAGTGTGACATAATACAGGCTGAATATCATAGTCTGGTGTGATAGACAAAGGAGAAGACAAACTGAATATCATGCATGATCTGACATACATCATAGGAATGAATGTCACCAATTGGGACCTCATGGGCGAAATGAAGAGATTGGGTGTTCCCCACATATGCCATAACACACACTAGTGCATCATGGCAAATATGAAGAGAACACCCATTCTCTTCATGAAGACCAGGAGTTCCCAATTCACGACGTTCATTTCCTGTATATATATTTACAAAAATTAATGGATTCTGCAAAATTTATTGAAAAAGAAGCTTTTTGCCTACTTGTCAAACAGCCATTAGTCCACAGCAGTCTTTCCAGATGGAAACCCTGCTCCAAGCCCCAGACACAAGCTAACACTCCCCCACACAATGATAAAATCAAAACAAGAAATAGTTCTTACAATGTGACAATTTTTTATTTAATGTTTTGCAAAAATTACAAATAAAATGTAAGACGTGCTTTAAATATACATGTAAAACAAAGTGTGAAATTCAATCATTTTATGTCCAAATATTTGAAAAAATATGCAACCAACAAACAACGACAGTCATGGAGGCCTACTACAAGTTGTTTGTGTGATTTGTCAGGGATGAACTTGCTGAAAGTTTTAAAAATAGTTCCATTGCTAAGCAACATCTCTTCAGGGTCCTGGGCTACCTCTTCGTGGGGGTATGGGGCACCTTCTCATCCCTGTTCTTGTAATGCCATAAATTATGGCCAAATTAGGCCCATTGTACCAAATGTATATACAGTGGTCCCTGTCTTGAGAGGTCACTCCAATGGGAGCTAGGTCAGCTGGCTTGAAATACCACTTTTGGCAGGTCCCTGTTGCTATCTTTTCCATGTTATTGTACCTCTAATAAGAGGCCACCTGTCTTGAGAGGCCTCTGTTACGCCTGCCCTTGGGGTGGTTTCTCAAGACAAGGACCACTCTATTGTATGGTAAAGACAAACAAGTGGAAAGACTGAATATCATGGTCTGACATAACAAAGACAAATACATGTAGTTCAGGCTGAAAACAGTCTGGCGTGATATGGATAAAGAACAGACAGAAAATCAGTTTGACATGACAAAGGCAAAGAAGAGAGTAGACTGAATATCATGATCTGACAGGGTAAAAACAAAGGAGATGGAGGCCATGCTGAATATCACAGTGTGGCATGATAATTATTAAGGCAAAGAAAAGGACAGACTACATTTATTATACCCAGACATTTCAGCACATTTTGGCATAATACAAACAAAAGACTGTCCACTCCATATCATCTTAGTCTGGTATGATCATATCTACAGTAGACTATTTATGAAAGGTGAAGAATAGAGACCACTGCTTCAATTGTCTTCAGTTCTTTAACTCTTTCAGCACCAATGTGGACAGAAGTCGATGTACTGTGAATTGACACAACGCTCAATTCATGTGCTTTGTAAAGCAAGCTGTCAGCCAGGTAACAGCATACCTGCAGTTGCAGAGACTGTAAGAATGTCCATGTCAACAGCTTGCCTCAGCACACTTACTTTCAGGCAAAATGTACCCACATCATGTGGATGATAGCTGTTGACTCAGTCAAAATGTGGTATGTACTCAAAGAGTCACATGTCAAATCTTTACATCCACAGCAAGTGGCAAATTCCACCTTTGTGTGTCACAAGTCAGAAACTGTCAAATGATTAATTTGTCTGCCTGCCATAGATGGCAGAAGATAGTGATAAATGAGGGCTGGTGAAACAAACCTGGTCCCTTGTAAGAGATTCAAGTTCAAAAACTGACTGGCAAATGAATTGGAGGGACCCTCTGCAGAGAAAATGTAGAAGTTGACTTGTAAAGCTGCCACGTAAATTGCTCTTCTGCACCAGAACAGTTAAAGAGTCAGCAATGAGAATAATCTCAATGTCTTCTGTGAGGAAAAAGGTGAAGAGAATTGGGACAATACTGTCTAGCAGTCCTATTTACAGTTGGTACGGTGACTGTATAAGTCAGATATAGAGCTTCCAGTAAAAAAATAGCAGTCAGATCAAAGAGTTGACTGAAACAGAAAACTAGTCAGATCTGGTTGTCTGTGATGATATCAGTTGTATCTATAGTTGGTCATTACAGTAAAACAGATTAGTTGACAATATAACAGCAAAATCTATAGTTGGTTGCAAGAGTGAAACAGTCAAATAAAAAAACTGACTATGAAAGGACAACATGCAGATATACATGTAGAGTTGCCTGTGACACTTTGACAGTACAGTATAAGTCAGATCTGGAGTTGTGTGTGACACTTTGATGGCATGAGTCACATCTAGAGTTGCCTGTTGACAGTTTAATGGTCAAATCTAGAGTTGCCTATGAAACTGTGACAGTAATATGACACTGAGATCTAGAGTTGCCTGTGAGACTTGTACAGTATAACAGTTCTAGAATTGCTTTTGAGACTATGACAGTGTAAGTCAGATCTGGAGTTACCAATGAGACTGTAACAGTATAACATTCAGATGTAGAACAGCCTGTGAGACTTTGACAGTATAACAGTCAGATAGAGTGACCTGTGAGACTGACAGTATAACAGTCAAATCTAGAGTGGCATGTGAGACTTTGACCATATAACAGTCAGGCCTAGAGTTGCCTGCGAGACTTTGACAGTATAACAGTCAGATAGAGTGGCCTGCGAGACTTTGACAGTATAACAGTCAGATAGAGTGTCCTGTGAGACTTTGACAGTATAACAGTCAGATAGAGTGGCCTGCGAGACTTTGACCGTATAACAGTCAGATAGGGTGGCCTGCGAGACTTTGACCGTATAACAGTCAGATAGAGTGTCCTATGAGACTTTGAGAGTGTAACAGTCAGATAGAGTGGTCTGCAAGACTTTGACAGTATAACAGTCAGATAGGGTGGCCTGCGAGACTTTGACCGTATAACAGTCAGATAGAGTGTCCTGTGAGACTTGGATAGTATAACAGGCATATAGAGTGGCCTTCAACACTTTGACAGTATAACAGTCAGATAGAGTGGCCTCCGAGACTTTGACAGTGACAGTCAGATAGAGTGGCCTCCGAGACTTTGACAGAGACAGTCAGATAGAGTGGCTTTGACAGTGTCACAGTCAAATCTAGAGTAGCATGTGAGACTGTGACCATATAACAGTCGGCCATAGAGTTGCCTGTGAGACTTTGACAGTATAACCATCAGATCTAGAGTTGCCTGTGCACCTCCAGACATGTTCCAGTGTGGTCCAGCTGGCAAAGGAGTGTTGAACTACTAGCAATCATAAGCTATACTCTATGTCAGCAGGAGAGATGTAGTAGACCTCCAGTATATATCACACAGCATTATGCCATACTTTCTACTCTTGAAGGGTAGGATACAGTGTCAAAGAGCTTTTTTTTCCCGCTGTATTTTTCTCCTCTCAATAAATTGTGCTTGGTGTTTTACAATATACGAGGAAGAAATACAGGGTCTGTTATGATGAAACATGTACATGTGACATTGACATAAAGTGGAGAGATGCAGGGCTGTAATGGATGAGTGTGGAGACATCGAGAGCCACATAAACCATACACACAATTACAGGCTTTGAGTCATACAGAGACCATCACAGAGCCCCATTTATCATGTGGCTGGTAACTAGGTTTAATACTATAAAAGACAGTACTTTGTAAGAGGAATGTCATACACATCTTTGATCTGGGTGATCTGTCATGTTGCACTCTTGTTTCACCTCATCAGCTGTCGACAGCCAAGTATACACAATCACAGACAGAGCCATGTACCTTTGCTCAATCCAGATTTATTTGCTCTTACAATTGTTTCCCTTTGTAAGTTGTCTGTACTGTCCAGCTGCAGGATTACCTTGGTATAGGATTGAAGTGAAGATTGTCTGTGCAAGTGAATACGGGGAATTCAGCATAGATACAGCCAAGACCCTTATGGGGTTTTCATACAGCATGTGAAGAATGGTTAGAAAAAAAGCAGTTGGCTTGTGTGATTTCAGTCAAAACATCTGATATGTAGTCATGATTTAAGGTCCTGGTGGACAAATGACACACTCAGCCCTACTTCAAACAAATTTATGCTTGTTATGGTGAAATATGTGTACCTAAATGTATGGCTGCTGATGATGTCAATAAGATATGAACTTACATAAGATCCATCATGCTCAATGAACTAACCTTTTTTTTAAAGATAGAGACTTGGTGCAGGAGTATATAGGTTAAAAAAAAGTACTTAGGCATCAGTGTCATCAGCTATGCACTGATGCTGGGTGTCTTGGGTTCACATATTGCTGGTTACACAGGTAATGGACTGTTTTCCAGTGCTGTATGACGTATTGCTACCTCATTGTCCATAAGGTACGGTGTTCACTCCTAACTTTTCAAACTGACAGGTTGTTGGTATAATACATTGACATACTGTCTTATATGTCTTCAGATGTTGTCCAGCCAGGACAGGATTTCATTTTAAAACTCTTGTAGAGTACTTTTCATTGGTAAGTTCTTCTGACCTTTTTTTGATGGACACCACCTTTTCATTTCATCTTAGAGACATCTGAAGCATACGAACAACAGCCCCATCACACATACAAAGTCAAAGTCAACATACCTTTATTTTACCAGGGTACTGTACCTTGGTTCAGTTTTCTCTGTGTTACAACAAGGTGCTGACACAGAACTGACAAACTTTATTTGTAGGACAAGACAGCATGGCAGGTAAAACATAAACCATTTCTAAACCAAAGTATACTGCTAATAATTCACAAAAAGAGCACCAAGTGTACAACTATCACCATTTCATCATCATGTGGCTAACATATAATGAAATTATCCTGGATTAAAAAATCTGTAAACTTGGCTATGTTCTAATATCTGGATTTAAGTTATTCCAGGCATGGCTATCTCTAAAAACAAATGAACGTTGTGCAACACTTAAGTTAAACTTTGGACAGCATAATTTTACTTTCGTACTAGCATTAAAATCCTGTCAAAGAAGGGTGGACCAAGTGTAGTAGAGGTGACCCAGAATTTGGCATGCTTTGGAGGCAATTCTGTCTGCATGTTTAGACACAAACATGAAACTAGAGATGTACAATCTGCTTGCGTGGTCAGCAGGTACTGTGACAGTTCTAACATACAGATGTATCTTCAGTCATTGAGAAGTTTCTTGCACAGATGTCCAACAGTCAAATAACCACTCTTTTGAGAGATCAGACACAACACAACAGAGTTTACCACTCCAGCATAAAGTGCTATGCTAAAAAAATAAAACTTTTTTGTATCAAGTTGCATTAAAATTAATGTCTCCGTCAGATTAAATTTTCTTCATGCATCAATAAACTGGATTTGCAAACTCTTTAGATTGAAAAACATATTCTGAAAAGGGAGGTGAAAGTTCTCTATTATTGGTGGAAATGTAACAGTCCATTCTTCATATGTGTAGAAAGGTAGGCTGGATCTAGAAAACAAGATTTGTTTCATAGCAAATCTGTGTGTGTGTCTTCAAGGCATAACTACATTGAAATGCTGCAACTATTGTTCACTTTTCATTTGTTGTGCCTATAACCAATCAGAGATTCATTGGCATCCCTTTCTGTATTAGTTTTAAAGTTGTTCAAACATTTCAAGTGTTGTTAATTTTCCCAGATAGCATAAAGTAAAATTGTGCTATTTTGTTCCCTCTTCATTTGATGTGCTCTACAGCACAAATCTACAGATTGAACTTGGAATGGCAGCTCAGGGTGGGGCCCATGTCTCTGCTGTAGGGTGAAATATTTATTGCTGCTGACAACCTCCATTTTCACACTATTTAAAGGCATTCTGGGGACCCATTGTCTCTTGTTTGTGTGACTAGTAGGCTTGATTTGTTCAGGAATTCCTCCTGAACCACCTGATAGCATAACTGATATTTGCTCAAAAGAGATGAGATTTATGTAAAAGAATCATTTGAGTCAAACCTTCCCCCCCCCCCCCCCCCCCCCATGTAGTCTAACTGGTGCCACAACATCAGAAAAATGTGAAGAACTACTGCCTTTGACTTTTGATAAATGATTGGCTGTCAGATATTGGAACATAAGCCTGAGATTGACCTCTGATCTTGACATTGAAATCTGACCTTGGTATTGACCTGTGACCTTGGTGTTGACATCTGACCTGGACATTGACTTTTGACTGATATTGGCCTCTGACATTGATGGCCCCTGACCTTGACATTGGTGGCACTGACCTTGGAATTGGCCTCTGACTTTGATACTTGCCTCTGACCTTGATAGTGAACTCTGGCCTTGACAGTGACCTCTGATCTGGACATTCACCTCTGACCTTACTATCACTTTCTGACCTTGGTGTTGACCTATGACCTTGACAGTGGCATATGACCATGACAATGACCTCTGACCCCAATATTGATCTCTTACCGTGACATTGACCTCAGACCTTGATATTGACTGCAGGCCTTATCTCAATACATAATTCCTTCTGAGCATGGTAATAGTCAGGATATCATACAGTGCAGCATACAATTTTAAGTGACCATTATTTGCATAATTTTCAACCTGCCAACTTTTTTTAATGATGTAGTGAACTTCATTATGGGTGTCATACCCATGCAAAATTTAAAGTTTCTGGGTCTAGTTGTGTAGAAGTTTAGGCCACCACAAATATCAAGTGGAAGGAAAGGAGGAAATAAAGAACTTCAGCAGAAACAGTATGTGTGTGTTCACACACACACACACACACACACACATAACAACTCTGTCTCCAGTTTCTGCTTCTACTATATTACCACTTCTGATACAGAGCATCCTGGTGGTGTATTTCATACTTACTTACCAGGGAAATTATGTTTTATACACAGGAGGCAAGGACATGATTGGTTTATTTTTGTTTGGATCATTAGGTTCATGGTATTTTGTGTATTTGCATTCATGAGGTCATTTTTACTGAATTATACTTTCAATTTACAATTCAGTTATTACATTTTCTGTGAAACTTGTAAGATAAAATGGTCCAGTGACATGATTGGTGAAATATACAGGTAGACCCATGTGTTACAGAAGTACATGTACAACTTCCAAAACACATCTTCAGTTCTGCTGTTCAATCAACAAATGTGTCAACATATTCACTGCCTTGCTATAACCCCGTTACTTAAAGTTATGATGATAGACTTGTACAGCCGTGTAATAGAGTGGTTATAATGGCCTTTTAAACAGACTGTCATAAGAAAGGTCTGTTTCTTTCATAATGGCCTATGAGTTAATGATTGAACATTTCTCATCCTTGGACACAAAACCACCAATATCTTCTTTGATGTTGTAGCAGTATTGTATACCAAAGTACTGTAGTGGTAATAAATGGCAATGCTTAGTTTTCAAGTTTCAAAGAGGGCTTATAATTTACGTTACTAACCATAATAATGTATGGTCTCTGGCTGGAAATGACATTGGTTTTTGTTTCAGAGAACCAGTGATCACATTATTACAGACATAAGTCGCTGCTTTTTCTAATTAAATGTCTCTTAGACTCATAAATAAAAACTAACAAGAGTTATATTGCATATTAACTGAGTAGAGTTTTTTTTTTCTTTTTTTTTTTTTATTTGCTTGGGTTGGAGAGATGATAAACTTCTGATGAACATACTTAGGTTCTGTCTGATGTTGGGAATAAAGTTAAAGTAAGTGTTTGTGTTTTGGAGAAACTTGGATCAAGTTCCTCCAACACTGATTAATGATCCTCTTTCAGGAAGTACCCAGTATAGTGGAATACAATACACAGTACCTGGTCTGAGACCACCTCTTATGAGAAACCACATTAGTTTGAAGACTGTCTTTTCAAGACACCCAACTCTCATTCCTTTAATTGACTTGCAATTAAAGACCACCTGCCATATGTATCCACTCTTTCTGGTACAAGGAGTGGTCTTTAATAGCCAAAGCGACTGTATAAGTAATGGTGTTAAAGTGAAAAAAAAAAAAAAAAAAGTTAGGTCTTTAAAATGGCTTGTTTGTTGACATGGTGCATAAGTGGTCTTTGAACATGAAAGTTATAAATTTTAAATGGAGTGATCAATATTGCTCAGCCAAGATCAAACAAACTGACAGCAAAGGGAGCATTAAGTCAAACAAGACTCTGTTACATATCTGCAATCTGCTACCCTGACGTTTTCCTTTGTAACCAAAGTTTGCAAACGGCCCAAACTGCCATTCAGAATGATTTGAAATGCAAAATTCCCTGGAAAGTCATTCAGAGAGCTTGACAAGTTATTCCGATGTGTACTTAATAATAAGGGCATGCAACGACACCTACCAACATTACACAGCAGAAAAAATGTATGGCCACCAGGTAAACATCTTTCTATTCACATTCAGTGTTCAAGTCTGTTACCTTCATTGGCATATCTACATTCTGCTGAGTAAAATGATTGTAAAAGATTTATTCGAGCATGGTGTAAAATAAAATTAAGGTGATACACTGAATCTGTTGCATTGGTGATTATGATCATGTACTTTATAATACATTCATGTTCTCATGTGAAAGCTAAGTACATCTTGAATAAAGGTGACAGCGTGGTAATTTATTGGGTAGCCTCAGCTTTTTCATAATATCATAATAGATTTGGGTTTGTTAAGTTTCTCTTTATATTAGGCAGATAATAACATACTGAAATTCATGCTCAGGCTTATAGTGGCAGATGCCAAAAGTAATACACCATAATTTACTTCTCTATGCAGCCAACCTAATTTAAGTAAAGGATAAAACAATATTGGCGAGGAGAATGCCTTGAATTTGACCCCTTAAAAATACAAAGAGAGAGAGAGAGAGAAGAGAGAGAGAGAGAGAGAGAGAGAGAGAGAGAGAGAGAGAGAGAGAGAGAGAGGAGAGAGAGAGAGAGAGAGAGAGAGAGAGAGAGAGAGAGAGAGAGAGAGAGAGAGAGAGAGAGAGAGAGAGAGAGAGAGAGAGAGAGAGAATATGAAAATGTCCAGGTATACTTTCTTCAATATAATTTTTGCCAGAAGACATAGCTGTGTGTGAACTTACGTTGGAAGTTTGTAGTGACCCTGGTTGTGAATCAATCAAGTAACTTTGTCTCCAAACACAACATTTCATCTGCACACATATTGCATAATTTCATCCAAGGGTGCTAACTTGTCATTGGGTTTCATCTGTACGGTGATTTTTAGAGTGACTTCCATTTCCTATGTAAAAGCTGTCAGAAAAATGCAGAATAAATATATATATATATATATATATATATATATATATATATATTATGTATATAAGCTCCCGAGCTTTAGGTGACATTCAATTGATTGAAAAACAAGCTGTTAGACACCATGCAGGTGATTGAGTGCAATTTCAATATCTTCTGTATTAACAGCTTAAAATTTTATATGATTACATTGTTCAGTCTGCACTGTGTTGTATTTCAGCCAGCTGAATGAATCTTGAAACAGGAAGAGCACTTTTCTGTCCATTTCCCGAATGTCCCGACAATATTTTATCCTTTGATAAATGGTAAGCCTTTGTTGTCAGTGCAGTATCATGTACTCAGTGTTTGTTCCTTTGATATTTGGTGCCTGTGAAGTCTCCTCTGGTTCACAGTCTGTACGTCCACACTCTATACAAAGAACAAACAGTATTAACTTCATCCTCCGCTAAAATTTTACTCCATTAAGAAGTATCAAATGCATCCAGCAAGACCGTACTTAATATAGTGTCTGTGTGTACAAGGTGCTACCCTGTTAAAGTATTACGCTGCTGCCAACAAAACAGTGTTTCAATTCGAGAATATCTTATATATTTCGGCAGAAGCACATTTGATAATAGCCAGCAAAAAGGGGCTCTATATTGACTGCAGGAAACAAAGGAAAAGTGGCAGAAGAGAAGAGACTTCAGGGATATCATGGGAAAACAAAGATGAGCGGGAAACCACTAAATACTGTTAAGAAGCACTTCCTTTTCATCCAACTTGCCATTGATCCCGTCCTGCCTCGTGTCTTGCATGTCTTACATTCATATTAATGTCCAATAATTGTGTAAAAGTGTTCTTTAACTATGGGCTTATTTCACTTCAAATGTCAGTAAGAAATCAATCGTATAACTCTTCTTTTTTTTTGTCCATATGGCTGTTTCCGTCATAATGTTCAACTGGCCTTGTGGTGCTAAAACAGTTGGGCTGTGTGTTTTCAAGTTTGGCACTTTGTGAGAACTTTTTGTTGGACAACATGTTAGAGTACAGGCAAAAGGGTTGCGTCTGTATTCTATTGAATCAAATGCTTCACCGTTCCTCATTGTGGGTTACAATTGCTGTATGACATATCAGAGGTACATGTCCAGGTATTTCAGGATGCAAAAAGTTTTCTGATAGTGACACGTTGTAGACCTGTAGCTAGCTTTTAGGTCAATGTAGCCTGTCAAACATGTCAAAAAATGAGAGAGAGAGAGAGAGAGAGAGAGAGAGAGAGAGAGAGAGAGAGAGAGAGAGAGAGAGAGATTTCTGGTATTGATACAGAAACAGAAATGTAGCTGGACATGTGACTTTCTGGGATAAACAATAAAACAAAACTGGTTTTATCATTATCACTTTGAGGTCCAGCCATTGATGTCAAATGGTTCTATATATTATTGAGTTATCTTTTTTTTTTCTTCTTTTTTTTTTGTCATGAAAAAATGTTTGAAGTCAAACACATGACACAGAGCTGCTATTGACTGAGTTGTCCAACAGCGAGAGAGGATCAAAGCAGCCAGTGGCACACATGTGCAGCTTACCATTCTTTGTATGCCCTGTATGTATGGGGCCACAGACTGGGGTACATATGTCTGTTACGTTCATAATAATTGTATACTGTACGGTACTGGGGACCCCACTTAGGAGGGGTTGAGGATTAAGGGGCGTACATGAGAAGCTTTATTGACGTTCATCTTGGATATAAGATATGGTCAGCATGAAAATAGAAATATACAAGGAATACAAAATATTCTGTGTACTTTTATGCCCTTGACAGCTTCCTGGAGTTGTGAAATGTGTGGTAGCCCTTTGAAATTGTCTTAGGTACTTTTAACTCATTCCATACTATGGTGACTTGCAAAGCAGTGCCAGAACCACTGACTTAAGACTATAGGCATGTTGGTACTTGAACGGAAGCTCTTTGCATGAAGAATTTAAATATGCAATTGTTGTCTTAAATCTAGGTAAATATACGGAGAAATGAGGGACTGGTATGGAATGAGTTAAAGTGGCATGTTATGAAAGTATAGGCCAAGAGCAATTGGTGCATGAGACCACATGTACATAGAGTGGAGAATTCAACTGTGAGCAAAAGAGAGCCTCAGTCAGAGAGAAGCCACTTATGTTGATATGCACACACACAACCCACGGTGCTAAGTAATCTATGTAGGAGGGGTCTGATGAGTTATTCACAGATATATATACAGGCACTTAAATTTCATACTACATTATATTTATTGCAGCACTGAATAATTATAGTTAAGGAACGTATGAGGAGTGAGTAGCAGATATCAACGATAGAGAATATTAATTTGGCTACGGGGATGGTTCAGTGCTTAAGATAAGTGCAGTGGGTGCTTGAAGAGTGAACAGCACACAGATTTGGCTCCCGGCTCACAAGTACAGGAAGATGTTTTGATAACATAAAGAAACAGGGCCCAAGTGGTAGTCAATGCTTTCTAGGAAGTCTCTAGTTCTCTTCCTCTTTGTTACATAAAGTGAAAAAAGTGTCCTATTTCCAATACGACAATGACAAATGTGCCTGCATTGATCTACATATGTGGTATCATAAGACGGCATAAAAGGCTTTGCTGCTTGGCTGAACCCACAACTGAAGCATTTACCATGCTCATTGAGCCTTTAATGTGTATTCTCTTCTAGGAGCCATGGACTGGAATTCTGCTAATATCCAGATAAACCCATTAAGGACACAATGATGAGACCAGATTAAAGAGCCCTTTATCCTCTGTGTTGTTTGCTTTCAGCTGCTATGGAGTCCTTGGCGTTTCTCTGCCCAGACCCCCCCATCCCTTGCTTGATTTGCTAACGTGTATGCTGATGTTTGCTAAACCTTGCAGATCAATCAACTGCGGATGCAATATGAAGACAAGATGAAAGGCCTCATGCCCGCCACAGTCAGACAGGTAAATTGCATGCATTTGCTTTCTATACGTTTTTATTATCCTGTGCAGTCGTCAATCCCTATTGTGTACATGCTGGCTGGAGACTCCTGTTGCCTTTTGTGTGTGTTTGCATCATAGAGGCCCATGCTTGTTTTGCCTCCAGTGCATGTGCTGTCATTAAAAGTGGTGAGCCCATGCACTGAAGGAAATGTCACCATCTGACATGATAGGACTGCAGCACTTACTGCTGCGTGCCAGGCCACCTCCACTGATAGGCTACACGTGTCCTAAGTCACTTACTCCAGTGCCTGGGTTAGGAGCCACCGGTCCCAAGTAAACACATGGGCCCCTAACACAGCGCCCTGGTTAACCCCTTTCAGCTCAAACATGTACAATTAGAGGCTTCCACAGCCTTCCTACCATGTGCTCCAATTGTTGGTTGATTTGTGCAATAAAGAGTTCATAACAAAAATCATGAAATTAAATCAGTGGGACATGATGAAGCCACCATTCAAGGTGCTATACCATCATACTTTATTTCCTCTAAATTCATCAATGAGGTTCTTAACCTACTGTCAGGGTATCGGTAAGGGCAAATGGTAAAATATTACATATGTCTTATAATAACAAGTATATCTACATATACATATGTCACAGAGTATCATATTGTTTCCAGTGTAAAGTATGGGACTTCTTTCATTTGTTGTTTAATTTAGGGAACTTTTATCATTAATTTGCTCAGTGTCCAAGTATTCATAATGGTGTCTGCAAGTGATAAAAACATCATGATACTCTCATGCTAGCAACTTTTTTTTATGAAAAAAATATATTTAAATATTTGAAGAAAAAACGAAACATTTGTTGTATTGATTTTCTTGAGGATCTTGGGGTTTGAAAGTTTTTGAAATAGGCTCTCCAATTTTCTAAACAGAAACATCTGAAAACTGTACCTTACATTCTGCAGCCATAAGGCTCCAGCCATGACTGCCAAAAGATCTCAGAAGTGCATGCCTGGCAGCAATGTGGCACCTGGTCATGAAGCCAGCAAATTTAATTGGAGGTGTGACATGATTATTAAGATATCATGTGAAATAACTCATTCAATCTTTAAGAACCCCCAAATGACCATGGACCAATAAATGAAATAACAATCCCTGTATTAGCTCCTGACCCTTGGTGTACAGGTGCTAAGTACAGGTTCTGTCGTTAGTCACACCTGACCATTTGACCTGCACACATTGGTGCCGTTGATAGAGCCCAGAGACAGCTGTAATCAAGACTTCCATGTCAAAATATCAGGATGGAAAGTAATTGGGTTTTATAAAATGAAAGTTCATGTGCAGATAACACGCAGGCTCATATTTATACATGTTTTAGCGATCAGATGATACCCAACAATCAGTGTATATATCAAGATCAAAGAAAACATGTATTCCAACATACCCTATGGAATTTAATCAGCAAAATGATAAATGTAAAATTTAATAAATGCCATACAAGTCTGTTGATCAAAGAACTCAAAGACAGGATCTTAATTGCATTTACGCTACTAATTTGAGTGTTGGAATCATGTAGCTTTGAAAAATTCGTGCAAGTTTGGCAGCTGAAGGAGCAACTACGTCTTTTTTTGAATCTCTCTCGTTCTCTCTTTTTTTTAATGTTATACATGACCACTGCAATTTACATCATGCTTAAGCCTGTAATATATATGCAACAAGTCAGTGAACCATTTTTGGGAAGAGCCAGAGAGATTGAAGTTTTTGAAAAATCACATCAGTGTGAAACCATCCGACACTGTGCCGCTGTGATGTATAATTAAGATTACTGTGATACTGATGAAGAAGGGAGATGTTGGCAGGTAACACCCATCAAGGCAACTCAGTCTTCAGTGTAAAGACTCAAGGTACAAATGCCAGTATTTTTCCATGATACAAACTGAGACCATTGTAACTTTGTCTTTTGTGTGTAGTTTGAAACAATGTACATGTACATTGTTACAATTGGTAAATGTTGGTGTATGAATTGCTGCAAAGATTAACCCTGTCACCTTTGAATACAGACTGAGTCAACAGCTTTCCTTGGCATGGCTTTGGCAATGCGTAGGGCCCAACCCATGATAATGAAAGCTGTTGACCTGGGTGGAACATGTTACCTTGGTGGGTCTTGTCTAAATTTCTCATTCAAATTATTTTTCACTGCTGTTGAAATAAGTCAAAATCATTGAGGCAGAAGGCATTAGAACAGCAGCCAGTTTTGGTTGGTTCAAGAGGTAAAGGGTTAAAGAGATGTTGCACTAGTTGCTGCAGGAAACGCACCAAGATATTGACCTGAACAGAAGGAGGTGAACTTGTTATTTTTTTATTTCCCACGAGCAAATTGTGAAAAATTTGTGTTACCTTTGCCAAAACATTATTAGCAGTGTAATGCAGCACATTGGTTTTTAAAATGGAAAGTTTTCTTGCAGTTTGTTATTTGAATAAGCATATTTTAGTTTGATTAATAGCAAAATGTCAAGACTTGTGTGTACATATTCTCAATTTATGCTGAAGAGAAATGTGATGTGCACATACAAAACTGACAGATAACAGTTTGAGTTGTTTGTGAATCAGCTGTGCACAGGACTGTCACAGCTGAGCACAGGACTATCACCAATGAGCATTGGAATAGTATAGCTGAGCACAGGACTGTCACAGCTGAGCACAGGACTGTCACAGCTTAGCTCAGGTCTGTCACAGCTGGTAACTTCTTATGTGTCAGTTCCTTTTTGTGGCACCTGGCTTTCTGATTAATTGATTGTTCAAGGAAAGTCCATAATTTTGAATAATAGAATGAAATATGTTTAAAATATGCTCCACTTAATTATGAAATAACAATCCTAGAAATACAAAAGTGGCACTCTAATTTGCCTTGCAGCAAGCAGTAAGTTTGAACGCCAAGAAAACAGCTAGGATAAACATGTGAACATGGTTTGACAAAATGTTGAAGTTTCTGTATGATGAACTTTTATAGTTGCTGCAAACAGGAGTTTTTAAGTTGTGTAGATTTGATGCCATTCATCACAAAACATTGTTTTTCCAATACCGAGTTTGATGTAATGAACTGGCATATCAAGTTTTGACAGGATAATAGTGCTGGATATGTTAGGCCTGGTAACAAAAATGGGTTGCTTACCTTTGTGTTTACACACACATCCCCAGCTTTTTGTTGTCTTCACCTGAGAATGCATGACACTTTTATCAAAGTCGACCAAATGAGATGCATAGTTCCAGAGCTGCGTGCATGTCACCATCAAGATTCACTCCATTGTCGTTCGGAATGCACTTCTTTAAAAGTCTCTCGTGATGGTGAAACAAAAGACTTTTTCCTTTTTTCCTTGAACCCCCGGTAACACTCTTAGATATTTGGGACTCTTGTATTTCTGTGCCAATCAAAATGGCTCGTGTTTGAACTCCTAATTATATAATGTGCTTTGATATACATATAGTTCCTTTGTCTTTTTGCCAATGAATACTGTTATGAGTAGACAACACTGTTGTGGGTGCATTGAAGGTAGGCTCACGGATCAAAGCTGTGGAAACACTGGTTAACTCATCATCTGAACAAATCTAAAAGTGGTAAAATATCAAGAAATGTTAGTTGTGTTTTTGAATAGAAGATGACTTGTGTAATACTTCAAGCCTACATGTTACAAATAACCTGTGTGTATAAACATGTATTGTATGTGCCAATCTTATGATGTGACATGTAAAAGAAAACACAGATTTTTAGTTGGATTTTTGTTCACTTGCTATATTATTGAGGCTTTGAAGTTTGTTCTTCAGTAAAATCAACATGATCATCTGAAATGGCAGACCTCTGTTTTCTACCAGAAGCTCAGCTCCAGTTAGATGAAAAATACTGCATCTCAAAATCTAATGGAGCCGATATCAAAAACATTAAAGGCATAAGAGAAAGCCACCAATGTGAAATTGCTTGACTGGAGAAGACTTTACTGTAGCAATGCTTACTTTTAGTATGATTAAAAAACTACTAAACTGTGAATTGATATGTGTAGACTTTAAAAAATCTCAGTTGTGTATCCAGTGATATTCATGATGCTGTATATTTGACACAGGAGCTGGAGGACACAATATCGTCTCTGAAGTCTCAAGTGACGTCCCTGCAGCAGAGGGCGGCCATACTGCAGGAGGAGTTAGAGGTACGGCAGAAGTACCCAGTCAGCAATGTGGGCAGCAGTCTGGGGAACTCTCTCAGTAGCAGCACACCCATCAAAGCAAATACATGAGTGCCTCTGGTACCAAGGCACTTAAGAAGGCCAGCATGTCAATGCCTTGGTACCAACACATTGATCAAGGAAGGGAGATGAGTGCCTTGGCTGCATACATGTATATAAACATGAGTGGTTTGATAAAGTAAACACATAGTACATTGGTACCAGCATCCTGATCATGGAAAACACATACATGTGCATGTTGTTTTGTACCAGGTCATCCATCAAGTCTGGGATTTGGGTGTTGTGGTACCAGTGCACTCATCAGAACAATTTTATGAGGCCTTTGTACCAATGTAAAGGATACATTGGACTCCTCAGTCATAATAGTACCAAGTAACAGGATGCCCACCAAGGCATACAAGTGCCTCCAAAGCAATAATCCCATCAATGAACACATGAGGATCACCCAGTGAGCCCTAGTACCAGCACAGCCGTTACTACAGACACTTGGTTTTCACACGTGTACATATACATGTGTATATACAAACCAATGAGGACAAGGACACAATTGCCTTAGTACCAGACATGTTGCCTTAGTACCAGCTTATATTACTTGTTGCTGTCGAACATATGGTGGTCTTATTGAGACTAACTTACATTCTCCAGGTATAGAGATGAACATCACATCAGTGCATGTACAAATGTCCACCAGGCACAGCCTTACAGATGCCATTGTGCACATCAGTATAGTAGTCCCTGTCATGAAAGACCCCAGAGGTGAGATACCACACTCTCATGAGAGACTGCTTTCCAGATTACAAAGTCTCATACTGCCCATGCTAATCTACCTGTCATGAGAGAGCGCCTGTCATTTAAGACAAACTTGTTCCTCCAGTACAGGTGGTCCCTGGTGACAGAAATACGAACCACTGTATTACATAACACTATCTCAATGACACCATGTCAACCCAGCCAACTTCTGCCACTGTGCTTACAGGACTGCTACAGTCAATTACATCTGAGCATTTCCAAGTATTTGAACAGTGGTACCTGCATTGAGAGACCACTCACCTGCCTTGAAAGAGCATCCATGACAGATGTTTTTGCTCAGTTTACATATTATTTATACCTCCCAAGAGAAACCACCTGTTATGTGAGGCCAAAGTTTAGTGATCCTTAGGGATGGTCTTTGAAATGGGGTTTGACTGCATGTACAGGCCATAAGTGCCTTCATTCCACAAGAATGTCCCTGTTCATTCAGTATTTGTATCATCACACTGTAGATAAGACAGGACAGGACTTCAGACTGCACACCTACACCTTACAGAGCTGAGTAATGTGCAGGAAAGGCAGCCAATATCTTCACATGTGTTTTGATTTCGTTCTGAAGTAAAATGCTGTCATGCTGATGGACAGCAAGATGTACTTAAAGTGTTACTTCTCTCGTAATATTTTGTCTCATCATTTTTCCATGCGGGTTTTCGTTTTTTATTAGCTCGTGTCAGTGACACTTCATTCATACTGGCATCCCATTGTTGTGCATCATATGCTGTCCACAGCCTCTTCCATTCAATTTCAGTCATGTTTTTACTTGTCAAGAAAATATTGTACATAATATTCTCTCGTGAACTGTGAAACAAAGTATACCAGGCAATGGCAGGAGAGTCAAGACAGTCAAATGAGGATACATCTTTCATTCCAATCTTGAAAGTTATAAAGATGTACATGTAAACCAATGATTTGACATCTTGTCACAGACTGTCTAGTTGCAAGTGTCCAGCTATTCATATGGGGCTGGACATTGTGGACTGGGGGTATGTTTTAACCCCCTCAGCCTTATCCATCAGCAGGGTATTGTCGACGTCATGTCTGTGCATGCGTCCTTGTGTGCATCCATCAGTCCTTCCATCTGTCTGTTACCCTTACAGATGCAATAACTTTTGAACAAATTGAGCTATTGTCATGAAGTGTGTTTGTTTAGAAGCATCTCATTGCATTAAAAGTTTGGCTGCTTTCAACGCACAGTGACCTTGCCCTATTTACAAGGTTACTAGTGTTCATGATATTTTACGCTAGCCAATGGATCCTTGAGATTGTTCCCACTGTTATATTTAGACCAACAATAAGCCAGTTACGGTTATTTGTGATCATTGAAATTTGGTGGGTGTATATGTGTGAATATGTTTCATGATATAGGTGGACATTAGAGCTGAATGTATTTCATCAATAATTTAATTTTATTTGTGATGCAGTCTCATAATTTTGAACCGAGTATTTCTCTATCATTTATGCCACTGTTGTGTAGAAGATACATTTAGAACTACATTTGACTAGAATTAAGGAACTGCATGTACAAAGCAAAGTACAGCATTTATTTAAAAAGTCCCCACTATTAGAGGGACCCATTTTGCTGGTCACACTATATGATTATGTACATGTAGCGTGTAGATAACTGATGACATACATGTGTACATGTTCTTATTTTATACAGTACAAAAGCATTATTTAACCCATGTAGCCTGTAATAAAAGTCATGTGAACAATTACCATATATGATATTCTGACAAGTTCATTTTGGAAAAAAAAGGAGCCAAAGATAGTAACGTATTTTAAATATTAATTTTTTTCTTGGAAACCAATATTGTGTGAAAAGTATAATGGAGACCAAGCATGCTCTGTACTCAATAAAAGCTTTTACATCCACACTATTTTTTCACATATATACAAGTAGTAGTGCTGGGTTATTTAAAAATGGTGCAAAAGAGTAAAATAACATGACAATGACAAGATGCTCTGTTATAGTGATATTGTGTGCCAGTATCTATATGTGTCTGTATGTAACTGTATCCTATGATTGTAAGTGACAGTTATAATTGATGGCAGAATGCGGTTCACCTGAGTCATTAGGGTCATCAGGGTCTGTGACCTTTCAAGGCCAGAGGACTTTGCTCATTAACATAATGTGGACATGGTCACTGTTGAACAAACTAAGCTGTATTACAAAATATATGCAGACCAAGAATTCTTTGAGCGAGTTGAGAGTGTTAGGTTTTTTCCTTATCATCTTTTCCTGCATTTGAAGATCAGGACAAGCTTGACTTGAAAAAAAGCTTTAGGCATGACCACTCATGGATAAATTAACTGGCTTGGTACATGGAAAAGCCTTTAACTGTAGCAGTGATCACTGAAAAACCCAAACCCAGCCACTGTGTAATGTGGCATAGAATAACTCCATGGCTGACAATAGCACTACACATTTTCAGGGCCACCATCAGGGCTTGCCACATTTGAATATAACAATAATGTTTCTTTTGCCAGCATTGGGATTATTTGCAGCCTGCTGTATTCAATCTGTGGCCTGACCACGGTCATTTGCACCCGATGCAAAGTGGAGGGTGCAAATGATCACTACAAGGCCGCAAATCTAATACCAAGGGCCATACAAGGATCAAAATGACATAAAAACAAACATTATTACTATCATTATTCATTTCTTGTATTTTAAAAGCCAATTATAAGTTATTACATGTAGGTTTAAATAAACTGGTTGCCACCGCTTCATGTCCTTTGCAGCCCAGCCAATTGGGCACAAATGTCATTTGCAGCCAGCCCATTGGGCACAAATGTCATTTGCCGCCCAGCCAATTGGGCACAATGCAGCCCATAACCTTGCCACTTATGCCTTATATTATGGTGTTAATGAGTAGATAATAGATAATGCGATGATAATGATAGGTTTACAATAAGTTTCCTTGTCCATCATCTTTGACCAACATTAAAAGCAGCCAATAGAGTAGTTTAACCTCTTTCTCCTTCAAATTAAGACTGAGACAATAACTTTCCTTGGCATGGAAGTGCCCAACCCATACCAAGGAAAGCTGTTGACCTGGAGCACATTATCTTGATAGGTCTCATCTACAATTCTCGGTCAAATTGTTTTTCATTACTATTGAAAAAAATTGAAAACACTGAAGCAGATGACATTTGACCACTAGCCAGTTTAAGGGGGGGAGGAGTCAATTCTATTTTTCTTATTGCAGTGAGCCGAAGTTTCCATTCAGAAAATGTGCTAATGAGGGAAAAAACATTACAAGTTTGGAACTAAGCGTTGATTCCAAAATGAAGTTTATTATGATGTGTGGCACTACATAGTGGTGGTGGTTAATGCCAGTGATAGGCATGGTTTGTATGTTGTGACTAATAGTGATGTAAACTTCATTGAATGTAGGAAATATCCTTTGTATTTCAGTGCCAAAATATCATCAGGATGGACACACTACTTGATTTCATGGGAATGAGAAAAGTGATACAGAAACAAAAAAGGAAAAAAATGCTGTATCAATATGTTGTGTATTTAAATATGTGTGTAATATATTTTGTATATAATGTATCTCTTCATCAAGCCTGATATAGCTCATGTGAAGATGATTTTTTTGTGTGTGTTGCAAATACTGAATTTTTCTCTTGAATGAATATTGGCACTGTAAAAGGTACTGTAACACTGTAACAGGTACTGTAACACTGTAACAGGTACTGTAACAGAGGGAGGCAGGTGATTTTCCACTTGTCATAATCTGTGTTGCAAAGAGCCATGGTTCTTTTTGTAGAAAGGTATATTATAAAATCAGCCAACTTCATACGTTTATAGTCATATTTGTACTTTTGTTATCTTATCCAATGACAGTCAACTGACATTTCAAGATGTGTAGTATAGTTGCTAGTACTTTCAACATTATGGATTTGTATTGTGGGCATTTCATCCATAGGACGGAACTGATTGCAGTGTGTAGCAACCAAAAACGTCTGCAAAATAGTTGAATTTAACTGAAATTGTTGAGTCATCTAACATGTCATTTCATTTCACTTGAATTCATTCATACTTGTATCACCTGATACCTGTATGCATCAAAAAGTTCAGGTTCATAGCTTAGTAAAACTTTTGTTTAGTTTTTCAAAAGGATTTATGATATTGATAGTGATGAAAGGTGAACATAGAATGTTGAGACATACATTGAGGAGAGCGTCGGAGTATGTACTTGTACAGTAACCTTGTGAATAAAGCTGTTTCTTTATGTGGCAATGATTGAATTATAACAGAGTTTGCATTTGTTGTATTTTAACCCTTTCAGTGCCAACTGGGACTAAAGTCGATTTACTTAAAATGCACTGCTCTGAATTTAAATAAGGGTTCCTTGTAAAAAGACCTTTCATTCAGGTACCAGCACGCCTGTAGTTACATGAGATAATGTAGTCCAGGTCAACAGCTTTCCTTGGCACACTGGGTGCATTTGGCCCAAAGCATGTTGAGGAAGGCTGTTGACTAAGTCCAAAATGTGGCACCCAAAGAGTTAAGTGGAACTGACCCAGAGATGTATATGTACATATGAGATAAATCCTGTCATTCCCCAAGGAAGTTACATTTACATGCTAGGAATGCAAGGTAACATGTAAATGTGGTATGATGGTATGGAACTTTCTTAATCTCTTTGATAAATACCAGTCATAACCTGATGTAAAGGGGCGTACCATGTTTTATGCCAAACATCTATTAACATCCTGATACCCATGACACCACTATAGTTGTGTTCTGTCGGGCTCTCTTTGAAAGATATTCTAAGTGTGTTCCAGCCATGTGCTTTGTCTCTGTTCTAACTTCTGTTGGTGTGATCCTTTTGGGTCAGGAAGACCTACCCCACAATGTTCTAGTAGCCTTCCTTTATGGCATCTCATGTAGAGCAGATCCTTAATTTTTATCCATGGCACAAAAGGTGTCCGAGAATACTGTAATTCCATGTATCTTCTGTTCATGCATCCATCGTGTTAACATTACAGTAAATAAAAATTTAAACAAACATTCACCATAGCTTTCCTTTATTCAGAGGTGTAGAGGCATATGAAAGGATGCACAATTACCTTTTGAAACCAGCCTCTAAAGTTCCTGAGGGTATTGTCATCCCCTGCATCGTCCATATGTCTGTCAGACGACCCACCCGTCCGTCCATCTTGTCAACGTTACCATGATATCTTAAAAAATATTTACCTTAACTTTACCAAATTTTTGTCACAGAAGGACCATATAATGAACCAGGTTCCTATTGAAAATCAGCTTCCTCTGATTATTTCTAAATTTTTTATGAAACCTGTAATGTATTTATTGGGAGGCCATCTGAGTGGCTTCAACCCTGATGACTTTAACGTGATATCTCAAAAAATGTTGACCGCAGCTATAGCAAATTTTTGTCAGAGATTTATCTTATGATGGACCAGGTACCTATCTAAAACCAGCCTACTCAGATTATTTTTAAACTTTTTCTAAAACTTTAAATGTTTATTTGAAGGACATCTGAGGTGTGTCAACCCTGATGATGTTACCACGGTTTCTCAAAAAATACTGACCACAGCTTTACCAAATTTTTGGCAGGTATGTATCTTATGATGGACCAGCTTCCTGTTTGTATTCATTAACTTTTTATGAAAATTTAAAGTATTTATCTTCAAGGCCATCTGAGTGGTGCACAAGGGACAGCGTTACCATAATATCTCAACAAGGATCCAACGCAGCTTCACCAATTTTTTTTTTTTTTCAGAGATGCACATTCCTATTGAAAACCAGCTTCCTCTTATTATCTTTAAACTTGCTATGAAACTTTTGAAGTATTTATTTTTATGGCCGTCTGAGTGACACACAGTACAGTGGTCTCTGTCACCAGAGCTTGCCCCAAGAACACATCCAAAAGTGCCCTTTCATTCTACAGACAACAATATGGAAATTGTGTGTAAAGTATTCTACTGCAAAGTTAAAAAAATGCAGACTTGAGGAAAAAAAAGAATGAGGGTGCAGAGGATAATCCGTTCTCTGAACACTATTTTTATGAAGGTTTTAAAGTTTTTTTTTTGTAGGACTTGTTAGTGGTGTCCTATGAGACAATGTCATCAGGTATCTCAAGTAGGATTGACCACAGCTCCACCAAGTTTTGATCAGCAATAGTCCTTGGGATGGACCAGAGGCTGATTTTAAACTTGGTGCCTCTGACTGTTTTTATATTTTTTATTGATTCTTAAACACTACAGTCAAGCCCGTCTGAAACTTAACAACCAATGCATGCATTTTTTGTGTTGCAAAATGTTGTACTGGGGTTTGTAAAGGTTGTAAAAGGGTTGCCAAAGGTTGACAAAGGGTTTATGAAAGGTTGACAAAGGGTTTCAAATGGTTGAAAAAGTTGCAAACCATTTCAACATTTTCATCAATAAGGTTGAGAAAGTTTGTGAAATGGCTCTTATAACCATTCAAGAGCGGTTTAAAAGGGTTTTAATGCAGTAGGAGGAAATGGTTTTGAAACGGTTTGGAAAGTGTTTGAAAAAGGTTTGCCTTTCATTCAAATTGTTGGAAAAAGGTTGCAAAAGTTTGATGCGTTTGGTGGCTGTTATATTTAACACAGGCTTAACTGTTGTTATTTATGCATCCCCCAACAAGAGTTCCTTATAGTGTTAAGAAAATCAGATATTCTTGTAATCTCTGAATCCTTAGGCCTATGTTGGTTTTTTTGTTTTTTGTTTTTTTTGTTTTTGATCACAAATAGGACAGTGCCTGTGGGGGTTCTTTTGGGGTTGTTAACTTTAATTTCAAGTGACATTGAGAAGTCAGACTGACATTGACTTGTATCTTGGTACTGGTTAATTCTAAACCAGTTAATTATTTACAATAACCAGTGAAACCAAGTAATGGGAACAAATCCACCCTTGAACGATGATGACCTTTTTGGAATTGGGAAGTAAACTGAAAAGTGGCGTCTCCTGATAACAGGACAAGACCCCTCTGAAGGTCCATACATACATTGTACTTTTTGTAATGGTCAATGACCCCTTACCACCAGTAAAGTGGCATTTGACATGTATTGTGTTCATGTCTTCATACAGGATGCGTTAACTCTTTCAGTGCCAACTGTGAGTTGAACTGCTTAAAATGAACTGCTCTGAATTATATTTAGGGGTCAGCCATTTTTATCAACATCTTCATATCAGTACATAGAGTGGGGGGGGGGAGGGGTTCAGATCATTGTATGTTTTTAGCTAATTTTGAAAATGTTGATCACTATTTAGCCAAAAATCAACCTTTTTAGATTACTTTTTTTTGGGGGGGGGGGGGTGGAGGTGGGGGCTACAAGAAAGGGTAAATATGCTTTTGAAAATGTTGATAATTTTGGATGTCCCCTAAGCCAAGGAAGCTTATTGAACTTTAGGGGACCCGAGCCTCTATACTATAGGTAAAATCCCCTAACGATGTCCATGTTCCTAACTAAAGCGAAGATTATTGCGCCTCAGGCACTATGGTAACGTTCCTATATGTTTTTCTAGTAGAATAGATGTTTGCGCCGCAGGCATAGTGTCATTAAACTATAAAAAAAACTCGAATTTATTCCGTGAAATCATAGATAGAATCGATTTTCGTGCCGCCATTTCCATATGCACCGAACGACTTTTGACTCGAATATTACCCACAAGGCAGCACCGGAACAAGATTTTAACCAATCGCGTTAAATCTACCAAATGAGCTATGGGTGCGTGTTTACCTACACGAGCCAGGTGCACGTGATGCCCTGGGATATTCCCGGGGATGGTCTCAGCGTTCATTCTTTCTTGTAATATTTTTCTTCGAAATAGTCAAGCAATAATTTTATTGTTTATGATCACATTTAAAATTATATGATACGGTCCCCAATAGCACTTGCTGCATCCATCTTGGATCATCGGCAGAAACGCTGATGCTTAATTTACATGTTTGGACCGGTCGGAAGTCATCTCCGATAAGTGATTCGTGTTGCTAATGATTATTTAATACACTTCCGGAACTTTCGTGAACTTTGAACTATTATTAGTCTTATAGGGGCTCGGGTCCCCTAAAGTTCAATAAGGCGCTCCGCTAGATTCATGTTCCTTGTAAAAAGACCTTTCATTCCAGTACCAGCATGCCTGTAATAGTCCAGGGCAACAGGTTTCCTTTGGACTTTTATAGTCCAGGTCAACAGGTTTCCTTTGGACTTTAATATTCCAGGTCAACAGCTTTCCTTGGCACACTTTCAGTGCAATGAGCCCAAAGTGCACTGAGGAAAAGTGTTAATGTCCAAAATGTGGCCCTGAAAGAGTAAAGATAATTTGTTTAGTACAGTTGTTGTGGTCCAGCCGGGTATCGAACCCGGGACCTCTCGCACCCCGAGCCAGCGTTTTGCCATTACGCCAAAAGTCCGGACGTTGAGCGCGAGGGCTCAACACTGCCTGGCCCTCACTACACTCCTTCCCCTTTTCTCCTAAGGACCAAGGAATGCCCAGTGATAGCACCGAACTGACCCCACAGGCTGCCTCCCTGGCTCCCAGCCACGAGGAGCACAACCCCACCAGCCGTTGTCCCTCCGACTCCCAGCCGGCTGAGCCCAACGACGAACCACCCTCAGCCACCGCGGCCTGTTGGCGTGCGTTCGTGTTCACCCTGACACCAATGTTGTGGTCCAGCCGGGTATCGAACCCGGGACCTCTCGCACCCCGAGCCAGCGTTTTGCCATTACGCCAAAAGTCCGGACGTTGAGCGCGAGGGCTCAACACTGCCTGGCCCTCACTACACAGTATGAAGTCCAAAGGTTTTTTTTCACAGTCCACCTCAGCATATTGTGGTTCCTCCTTGCCAAAAAAGGATTGAAGCATATGGACATTTGGATCTAGTTTGTCCTGCCAGGGACCTCCATATTTGAGGGAGTCAGTTTCTCCGTCCATCAAGTGGACTGTCACAGAGGGACCTCCATATTTGATGGGGTCAGTTTCTCCGTCCATCACATGTGGACTGTCACAGAGGATGCTTGAAGCTTGGAGAGGAAGCCATTCTTACAATTATATGAGGTTGGCTTTAGGCCTTTTCTACAAGTCATGCCATGGGTAGATCTCATCTGCAGAGGGGTGAAAACTCTTGATCTGCATCTCCACATACATAGATCACATAGTTTGTCTGTAGGTGTCTGTACCATCAACAGCTGGGTATATTAAGATTTGATGGTTACTGGTAGTCCATCACTTCCTCCCCCATCTCACCAAAGGGGTTAAAACTTCGCAGTGACCCATTTTTAGCTCTGCTGAGCTTGGCACAGAGCTCATGCAGTCACTTCTTTCTGTCCTTTCAACATCCATCTATTCACAAATATTTTTTTCTCTTTTTGGTGCAAGTGATAAATTTTGAGTTGTAAGTGATTAGCCCTATATGTTTTGGAAAAGAAACTAAAGTCTGTAGTAAATGAAGAATATGTCAAAGGTTGAGGCCCGGATTAAAACCACTACTTGCCTTTATGGGTGACTGCCTGTCTCAAATCAGGAGTGACTTTTTTGGTTTTGGTGAATCTTCATGAATTCTAGAGGGACTGTGGAGGAAGTCAAAATCATAAAAGCTTATGATACTAGTAGCACCACCACCTATATTTTGATGGAAATTATGAGCCAAAATTATTGAAAGATATGAAATTCCATATCACAAAAAATAAGACATGCAATATTCATAGGATATTGAGATGATGTCCAATGCTAATTTATCATACGGATGACTATAACCTCTTTATCCAGCTTACCAGGCCTGTAAAACTAAAAAAAGAAATGACTTGGTAATGATAGGGCATAGCTTGTACATCAGTGGAGAAGAGAATTAAGCCTCCTGATCAAAATTTTATATTATGCATTGTACATAAAACTACTCTGTAACCCACTTTTAACTTGTGGCCCCACGACTCAATTAGTGAACTTTGGGTCTGGTCCGAATTCGTGCAACAAACCCATTTGCCCAGTACAATAAGAAGAGCTCAAGATGTACTGACACATTGGCTCTGCAAGTCTTCTGAATCAAGACACGTAACATTGTCTCTTTAGCTCATTCCATACCAGTCCCTGATATTTCCGTATATTTACCTAGATTTAAGACGCCAATTGCACATTTAAATTCTTCATGAAAAGAGCTTTCGTTCAAGTACCAATATGCCTATAATCTTAAGTCAGTAATTCTGGCACTGCCTGGCAAGTCATGTTGCAGCTGCCGCAAGGGCAGTGCAGCATGACTTGCCAGGCAGTGCCAGAACCACTAACCAAGACCTGTGACCATAGTATGGAATGAGTTAATCTCTATCACCAGGTCTTAGACGAAAGAAAAGAGGTTTGGTGCTCCTTTTCAAATGGGTTTTTTTCACTTTTGCATGGACCATTCCATGGATTCAAAGTACCCTGTTTGTTTGACAGAGGACAAAGTTCTCGTCTATAATAAGTGCTCGAGTTGTGAGTGCTATAAACTCAACATATTGGGTTGCTTAGAACCCGTTGCCATTATTTTAGCCTCTCCATTATGGTTAGATTTGAATACTAGATTTGAAGAGTATTACCTTTGGCCCCAATTGACAGAATGTCATGCATGCAGCTTCAGGTCTCACGAGACCCATTCTTTCACAGAGTCCCAAATCCATCCAATGTCCTTAAATCGTGTGGTACTGGCCAATTTGAGCAGATTTATGTCTTTTCATTACATGGTCCATAACCCTTCAGTGCTTTTTATTGGTCATAGTGCCCAGGGATTTGGCAGACAGTGAGGTCTAAAGAGAGCAATTGAGTTTCGTAAGGGTGCTTTGGATCAGGGTTGTACACATAGTAAATCAGCTGCTGTTACACCGAGGTTTCCTTTGGGGTGAGCGGACACCAATATTAAATTCGGTATCTGTAACTGTTCCCATTGATGACACAGATATCAACCCAGGCTATGTCATTAGCCATTTTCTGTGCAAGTGTGAAAGTTTAGTTTTGAATTTTTTAGTCAAGATTCGTGTTATAAGTAGCTCCAGCCAAATTTGGGAGATGGTCCATACTGAACACAAAACTGTGGTGTATGTTTGAACATTCATTCGTCATGTCGTTGTAATACTGTCATTTTAACCATTTCCTGGTTAGAATGGATTGAATCGACAGGAGCGCTAGAGACCTATTACATGTACATCCAATAGTTCTGTGACACAATTACCATTCAAATATGTATTTGCAAGAAAAGTAAGTAAAAATATTAATTCAGAAATTTGGGGCATGTTTGTTTCTTTTTGGGTTGGAAAAGGATGATAGCAGAGACATCTGCGACTGTGATGGGTATTTATGCACTAATTTCCTTGAAAACGGCCTTATAAAAAAAACCCTGTCATATATGTCGTTAACCAGGGCTGTATATCCTTTCAATGAATATAGCAGCATGATATGGGAAACCATCAGAGTGGCTCAGTGGAAGCCATTGACAACAACTGTTATAGTCTTTTACGTTTTTTATGACGATGGGACACGCATTGAAGAAAGCTGTTCAAAAGTATGGGGATAGCTGTGCATTGCATTTGATCTGTCAAACAAACCATTCACAAAAAGGAAGCTACTTTGTGTCAGTCTTTTGTCATGCCATTTATGCTGCCTGCTTTAGGTGCACTTTTTCCTCTTTTTGTTCTTTTAATGGTTTTCTTGCCCAAAGGGTGATTTTTGTAGCGATTTGGAAGCAGTGATTTAATAGATTTCACGGAGAAAGTAAGCAGTCTCTGCCGTTTGAAATAGTCCGAGTTACATCACAGGCGTTTAACTGCTTCAGAAGTCAGCACCAAAGGAGATGTGAATGATATTTCAAAGCGACTGCACACAATCCAGGCTCACTTAATTTTCACCGTTGGCGATGTAACGTGATATTAATTTGGACGCAAAGTAAGACTGCTCTTGAGATAACAGTATTTTAACCTGTTGTCATTGAGAAGAGAATAATGAGTAGAGGCCAGCCACCGTGAAGGCTCCTGCAGCTTTTTTGCTCCCCCATTAAGAAATATATGTTTTGACCTGTTGCCTGGTTACCTGCAATGCATGGATTATTTTCACTGTTTGAAAATTGTATCATTTTCCACAGGCATACACATCAACGGTTTTACTTTATAGAAGCTCCTGTGGTCACCCCAACTTCAGTGATGCACAGATGTACTGTATTCGCAAACATGTAAGCGCGATACAATCTCTTTACATGGTGCATATGGATTCATATTTCCTCCAGTTAGGATGAATAGAACCTTAAAAGGGCAGCTGAAATTGCCAAAATTTTGAAGTGGATAATTTAAGTCCCTGTGCGAGTTTTTGCTATTCATAAGAAGTACAGTGAGAGTCTGGACAGAGGATATGAGATGAGAAAGAGTTGCATGACTACAGGCATTCCAATAATATAACAAAGACGGCTCTATCACAAAGTGGTCTGTGATGTGTATCTATAAGTGAGTTTTCACAGAGGTCAGCTTTATTGAGTTTTCTTTGATTGCTCAAAGACCTATATTACCAGTCCTAAGCCAAGCAATTTGTTCAGGTTATGTTCAGTCAGATGAAAAAAATAACGTTCTATGAATCCTTGTTAAAACTTATAACAGACACTGGTACTCTCTGAATACTGCATTTGTTTGTCTGTTCTCCGGGACTCACCCTTCCCTGCTTGTAATTAAGGATGTCACCAGTCTAAAACAATGCAATGTCGACTGTTTTTTTTCTTTTTTGTTATATTTGCTATGGCACTATACTGATCTTAACCATTATTTGGAAGCCATATTTGTTATACTGCAAGATTTCCTTTGACACATGATAACCTGGGAATCACTGAAATGATTTTTTTCTCAGAAGTAGTTGCCCTAAAGATGTTAAAAAGGTAAAAACTGGTTTCGTATTCTCCACTAAGTTGATTGTCCAGCCAGGAGTTTCATGTCTGATCAATTTAATTTGGATTGTTGTCACTTTGGATAGAATGAAACACAAACCAAATATGCAATTGGTTGAAATGGCAGGTTGTGATCATACTGTGAAAGGTGACTGTGACAGCAGCCTTTGAGGATAAGGAGAGAGGGTCAGCTGCCTCTTGCAAGTATAAGTGAGGGGAAGTGGCCTCAGACACATCTCCCATGTACAACTGTAATCACTGTAAGTACAGGGGCAGTCGTCATACATCACTCCATTACACTTCAGTTGTCACCACAAGTCCACATCAAAGGCTGTTTGATGCAGCCATCATTCCAGATGGACTGCTTGCCCCGCACCCTGGTGGTCTCTGTGGCCATAAAGCTAGCACCATTAACCATGCAGTCCCTGTGGCTGTACGCTGGTACCATTAACCCCTATCAAAGTGTTTATTGCTATAAAGCTAGTACGATTAAATCTGCAGTCCCTGTGGTGACAAAACTGGTGTCACAAATCCCTCCTGCAGTCTTGGGTGATAACGCTTGCACCATAAACCCTGCTGTCCCTGTAGGGATGAAGCCGGTACCGTTAGCCATGAATTCTCTGTGGCCATGAGGCAGCCAACATAATTTTTTCCGTCACCTTTAAAGTATTACCGAACCCAGCAGCATTAGGCTCTACAGTCTCTATACTTATGAATCTGGCATCTTTAACCCTATGGCTATTAATCCAGCACAGTGCTAGTAGGTTCCATTGAGGCTACAATCACAGCCTTTGAACTAATAAATGACATGCCATGATTATACTTATATCACTAATCTAACTGACCCAAAGCCAGCAGGTTCCTTGAGATCAACATGAGCAATGTCATGACCAAGCGAAGAGTTACAAATGCTTCGAGATCATATAGCTTAAACTATCAAGGGCTATATGTTCAGCAAAAATTATTAACTGGATGATTAATGTCAAGCCATTTTAACACATTCCCAAGAATACAAGAGGCCTTTGTGAATTCATGCTTTCAATGTGGACTGTAGGCCTTTGGATTAATCCTGACATTGCTAATATCAAACGATGGCGTTCTGATCGAAGAATTTAAGAAAGCTTTTGAGAAGTGGCCCTTTACACTTTTAGCAAACAGAGATAGAATCTACTGTGCTAAACCTAGATGGATAGAGTAGACGAAACCTCACATTTAACAGATAAACTCCACAGCAATCTCTCCATGAAAAAAGAACTGATAGGTGGCCAACACCTCTGTTTTGCATCAGGGGCCCGCTAATGTACCTTTATGCTGATGTATAATTATTCTAAAAGAGTTTCAAATGTAAAAGAGGGATGTAAAGACTATTATTTTTCTAGAAAATAATAACTCCATAATGATCAAAAGGGCCTATTGATAGATATTTAGCATCCTTGACCCGCCTTAAACATTTTTTTTACAAACCATACCAACTAATGCGTAAAATTCAATGAAAGATCAAAAAGAGCATTTGCAACGGAAACATAATCTATGGATCATGCCCTGGACATAAGACAGGAAAATTGTGCAATCATATCCCATAATTTATCATGGAGATTGTGTATCACTATATTTTATTGAACTGTTGTTCACCAAGTTCAACTTGCTGGTCACCAAATTCAACTCGAACTACAAGCTAGGCAGTTTTAGGTTCATCAGCACTACCGTGGTTTCTTGAAAAAATACAGCATGGACCAGCTAAATCTGCATGAAATAAGAAAAAAAGAATTCCCTGCAGAAAAAAGAAAATGGACTAGTAAGGATCTTTAAGACATCACACTGGTACCATGACTACTGCCTGCTCCACCCTATTACCAAGGTGTATCATAGTGACAAAATGATTTGCAGTTTGTAACAGTCACAGACTGAAACAATGTTGCTTATACCAGCTACTAAGTCAAACAACTCAGACTGATATGTTGTAGTGGTTGGATATAAAAGCAAGGACTTCTCCTCAATATGCTCCTCTGACATGCATGCATCAAATATACATAAAATTCAGTTATAATGTGTGTTAGAGTACCTGTGTCCTTATACTGTATGCCTTGTGGGAGATCATAGTCCATCTTGATTCTTACCTTGCATGTTTCACATTTTTCTCATGAAAGGGATCAAACAATTTTTTTCTCAACTGAGCCTTCCTTTGTGAGAAAATGTGGCGACTCGCATAGTCCCTTTGGATATTAATGTTTAAAAACTCAAAATATTTGTATGTGCTGTTCTTTCACCAAACATTGCATACAAATGGATTAATGCATGGTCCATATTTCCTTTCCATTAGATAAGGCCACAAAGACGATACCTCAAGTATTGATTACACTGGAAAAATATCCAGTCCCTTGATGACATCTGAAATGTATTTAGTTCTTTGGATGCTAGCCGTATTTATGTCGGTTGCATTCACGGGAATGGGCCAAGTTCGATGGTACACAATAGAACTTAACGAAAAGCTGCTTGATCTTCAAAGTAAAGGAAAGTCAGTTCTTAAACCTTTCATGTATTTTTACTGTCCCCTTTGAAGGCTACTTAGTAACCGCTCCCAGCCGAAAGCAGTCTTGAAATGACAACAGCACGAACTAAACTTTTCTTTTCTGGTTTCTCGTCCTCTGCTTAGTCCACAGTTATAAAGCTTTTATTGGCCAATCATTTGATGTAATGGTCTACTGAAAACCCAGAGGTCTGATCAGCGTGTATCATCAAAGAGTATCCAAAAACACTATTTAGTAAAACACGTTTTTAGTGACACAGGTATGACCATAACCATCTAAGGGGCACCTAAGCTGTATCTCCTGGAAAAACCAATTGTCAGCTTGTTCATCATATCAGCTGAATGTGTGTAGATCATTAGTTGGCATGTTGTACTGACCAATGTGAAGATGGGGTGTGGTTGTGCCACTACTGGTATCAGCGTGGGCCAAGGAGTATATTTATGCTGGCTTGAGCTCCCCCTACTGGCTATCACATTTCATGCACCATATCTCTGTGTTCTGGCTCCTTTTAGCATCACCTATTTTTCAGGCGGGCTCTCCAGGCCCAGCTTTGATCTGAGAGGTCGAATAAATTTAAAATATGAGCCATCAGTGGTTTCCATGTTTTATGTCTCACAACAAGATTTCAGACGATTGGCAATCAATAAACCACCTTCACGTTTAGCCTCTAAGCTGTGATGATCATGTCTATTGGTCATGTCAGCCTTGGAATCAATTGCTTATGTCTGATTGCACGTATAAAGAAAGATAAAAGATGAAAATTAGTTTACCCGTCGCACTTAACCCTTGAAAGGTTTCCAAGGAATTAAGGAGATATGTTGTATTCCCGGAAGCCGGATATACAGAAGCGAAGATCGTAGTTCAATTGTGAGGATGTTTAACGCAAAAACACTTATCATATGTAATTAATGAATAAGGATCTGATAAAAATGAGTAAGTAAAGTGAATACATTTGATAAATATCATGTCCGGCCCTTTGTTTTGCAACACAGATTTAACTTGTTTCTAGAGGTTAGTGAGGGTCATGGTATTGGACAAAACGTTTATCACAACGCAAAATTTAATCAATTTTTGTGCGAGTGTCCCACTTGTAAGGACAGAGGCTGACCAAATACTGCTTAAGCTGGTTCTGATAGGCGTCTCTACAATTAGACAAGGCTCAATAATTCCATTACTTCTAAATTAGTGGGTACAGGACATAAGGGCATGACCTGAATGTACTATATGCTGTTAATGACATGACACATGATGTTGCATGCTATTTCTCCTTCAAGAACCCTCTGTTTCGAAGTACAATTTTGAGAGAGAGCGTTTTGTGAAGTCAGTACTCTAAATACCAATCTAAGAAATTGAACCATTCTTTGTTAACACGTATTGAAAATATGAATCTACACAATACATCATTTGATTTTCAGAGTAACCATTTGACCAGCAGTCAGCCGAATTGCTGCAAGTTATTCAGCAATAATTGGGAAACAGTCATATCTCGGAGGAATTTTATATTGCAAAATAGGTATTCTATAGTTTATTTCAGTATGGTGGTCTCCCTGATGCTTTTTCATAATACAGTCATACAATCGTTTCCCTAGGAAGTCGCAATCATTTCCATTTTAACAATAACATCATTGATATAATCAGTCTATCTCAGACCTGGAAGAATGGTACCTGTAACTACCAAGTGTTTATGATTGTTAACTTGTTGCAATAAATGCAGAAGCTCCAAGCAGCACGTCACAGAAAGCAGAAGGGTTTGGTGGAAAAGGGGCACGGAGTGGAAGCCCTATGCATTTAAACTGGCAAGCACTGTCTAGAAGTGGGAGATAGAAAACTTTCAACTTTCATGAAGAACTAGACATAACTTCAATGCAAATTGTCGACTGAAGGGTCTGCCCCAGCGAGCATGCAATTAGGCTGCTATTTGCTCAAATCAGATCATGGTGACACCAAAATCTAATCAGTTCATCTTGGCAGGTAAGATAAGCATATTACCAAATTTGAGCAAAATACATGGAGGAATTCTGTAGATATCGCAGTAACGAGAATGTGCACATCCAGACGGACTGAAATCCGGACGGACGGACAATCCGAAAACATAAAGGGTCTCTCTCTCCCCCACCCCCACCTTCATGGGCGGACCCTTAAAAACCGCTTGAAATTTCTCGCTTTGTTGGCAGACCTGGAGCCTCTGTGTATGGTCCTGGGACATCAGTGATGAATGGTCTTAGTGAGTTGTTTTAATATCAGGTTTGGGGCAAGTGAAACGTTCAGCCTGTCATTTGTCCGTTCAGCCATACACAAAAGACCTGACTTCATATTACACGACTTTTGACATTCACAAGAAGAGATACATCATCTACAAACAGTTCGATGTTTTCAGTGAACCAAGTGAACGGAATCACGTAAGTTACATGTATGTGTATCAAAAATAGCAGTGGCCTGAAGACAGATCTTTGCACAACTCCAATTTTCTCTACTGTGCAGCAGGAAGACTGGCCGTAAATTACAATATAATGTTATAAGTCTCTAAGGTAACTAGAAAAGCCATCTTAATGGGTAACCAGTAGTTTTTCTAATTCTAGTTTTTACAGTAAACCAATATGTGAACGATATTAAACATGCTGATACCCCAAAAACACAAGATAGCCCCTTGTTGATCTGCAGCAAGGCAATATTCATGATGTAAAATAAGTGATTTGTAATAAATGGCAGAATAGCAGGCCTTATCAAAGAACTTACAGCGCAACTTGGTGGAGAAGCGTGTCCATAATTATTACACAAACAGCTGTGTTCTGCGATGGAACAAATTTCTTGATACTTTGTGCCCCGCACATATGTCTGTGGCAACAACCAGCACTTGTGATCTGAGGGCAATCTGCGGGTCAGCAAGTTTGTACTGAATTACATTGAGAGTCATTACAACTAAAAGTTTCACCAAACATGAAAGAACCAATTTTACAAAATTGTTTTTAATGCACCTAGGATATATTTCGATACGTTGTTATTGCACTCTGATAGAATGAAATGAAGATTGAAGGTTTAATTGACAACACATACACATGTTAAACATTTGGTTGCGGTTTTGCGATCTTAATTTATGGCAAAGAAATGAGAGTCATAAAGAGTGACCACATACTGTGTGCAATTGGCTATATAGGAAAGTCAACATTACCTGTCGCCAAATTTATTGTTAACTCGAAACAGTGCTATTCTGATTAAATCTTCCTCGGTTGTAATATAAACTTGCATGCCTCCGTTTTGAGGGGCACATATTTAACATAGAGAGTAAAAACCTTTCACAAGAGATGCACATGTATGTGTGGCAGGTACACCTTCTTTCAGACGGTTTCACAAATGAATGGAAACATCGATATTTAGCAGCATGTCAACCCAAGACTCCTAATCTGAAACAGAAACTGAGCAAGTAGTAATTGGTTTAAACATATTTTATTACAACACAATTGGGAAACAGGGCGGAGCCCTATATAAATCCCTGTTGTAGTAATTGATGGATGGTTGTGTATTCTGGAAGATAATCTCGTAAAACAATCACAAAATATAAAGAATACAACCAATTTAAGTTATATTGCTTAACTCTTTCAGTGCCACATCTCGAGCCGAGTCACCAGTTTTTCCTCTGAACGCTTTTGGTGCAATCCGCCCAAAGCGCATCGAGGAAGGCTGTTGACCCGAACTATCATCCTCAATGTCACTACGAAGGATGCTGGTGGCACTTGAATGGAATGTCTTTTTACTAGGAGGATCAATCCAGCAGCCTTATTTTAATTCAGATGATACGTTTTAAGTTGTTCGACTTTAGTTGCAGTTGGAATTGAAAGAGTTGAGAAAAAATCGAATTAAAGCTGTCTAGCTATGAAACGTAATCTGTAAAGGTTTGTGCGTGTTTCTTATGTCCTGTTCCAGCTGTACTAACAGTAGCTGAAGCATAACTCGCTAGGCAAACAAAAAAATCCTTGAAGCTTTTCATGCTGGAACTCAAATAGAAAATCCTGTTTGAGACTTTTGAACATACACTGCCCTATTAATTCCACTTAGATTAACAGACAACTCTGTCATTAGTACGGAATTAAGTTATTGCACAAGGTAACATGATAAAACGACATGATGAAAACTTGTTTGTGTAACTGCAAACTCTGCACGTAATGCTTCAAATGTGGTGACGGAGCAAAGGCCACTAAGCAGACCAGCTTACCGCAATACTAATCACGTTATATTACTTTACACTGTCACCATAATTGTCTTCTTGGTTGGCAGGAATGATATTGAAAAATTTGAATTACTGAGCTTCTCTGTGTCTTGCTGCCAAAATATTTGAGATCAGGTTCATGCAAAGTCCAACAACATTATCTGTTAAATTTGACGAACTAATGCTTCTTTGTGGCTTGCTGCTAACACTATTTTGAAGATCGCGTCCACTCAAATACATGGTAGATGTAATAAGTTCTGGGCCACAAGGCATAAATTTTGGTCAGCTACTAGTAGTTGGAATGCCAGAAAACTCATCACACGCAAGCAAAGTGAGTAGGTAGTTCTACACCAAAGCCTGTATAAACACTTGAAAATACTTTGATGTAGCCTCTTTCCTGCGGCAAAAAGCTGAAGTATCACATCAGAAAGATAAGTCTCTAAACCATTCTAGGGGAATAAGAACACACAAAGATGACAAGAATACAAAATATTGTGATACCTTCCACATTGTGCCTTGCCGTCGACAGATTGTTCTGTGTTCTATGAGCTGTGACCATTGACCAACAATTGATCCTCTTATCTTACACACACACACACACACACACACACACACACACACACACACACACACACACATACATACATACATACATACATATATATATATTATATGAATATATATACGTGTACATATATAATTATATAACTTTAGTTTAAATTGCTTTAGGAGGAACGTTGATAGGGAGTCAAGTTTACATGATTTCGTGGGAGTCTTCATTGTGATGTTGCAGATCTCCTCCATTGAAATCATTTCTAATTTTGGTGGGTTCCAGCATTGGAGATTTCGGCGTCATATTCCATGCAGTCAACATCTGACTAAGCGTTCACTGTAGCCAACTGTTCTTTAATTCCAATGCTCTTGTCAATGAAAAATGAGCTGAATTTCTCTGCTGGAGCGTCTTCCGAAGAGCTCAATAAAGCAGTATCACCTTTCTGTCCCATAAGTGACTTTGAAATACAATACAGTTCTTTACAATTTCGCTCACTCTCCTCTATCTTTCTTCAACGGTAATCTCGTTTTGTCCTTAGAAGGCACTTGCCTGTACTTTTACACTATCTTTGCATAGTTTTTCATGGATCACAAATTTACTTTTTGGCAAAAGTCTCTCAGTCGTATACGTTTGTGCTTATGAGCAGCGTAGCTTGAGTTGAGCGCTATGCTGTATTTGGTCGTTGTCCATTTCCTAGTAACTAGATTCAGGTATCTGGTGATACAAATTTAATGAGTGTTGTTATGTTTCGAAAGCCATGAAGGCAATTAAATTATATCTCTCGCAAACCGTGAATGATGATAATTGTCAGTTGTATACATATATCTTTAAAGTCATGGAGTAACTTTCAGCGATGTCTTTGGATATTATCAGGTGTACACTTTCGGTTGCGTTTGGACATTTTGTGTCCAGGTTTTTGGCTGCAATTGACGTTGGTGTTAAAATTGGACGCTTACCGGTTTTCATTATTGTGTCTGGTTAATTTTGTTTTTCTGCGACAGTTTCCCCTTTCTTGCATTGTATGCTTTTTCTTGATATTTATGCTGGTAATATATTTTATTTTCCTGCTCATGTCTATTCTTTGCCCATACTTGATGCATTATGCAGGTGGTATACACTTGATTTGATTTTTGATGTTAGATATGTGATGCGTTTTAGGTATATTTGACGTTGATAGTCTATAATTTGTGACGGTTTCAGTGGATTCTGAAAGCCATATGTTGTTTGTTTGTTTGTTGAATTTGTATGTTTGCGTGGTATTTTAGTATTTTCTTTTTGATGTTCGATATGCTTTTTGTTTTAATTTTTTACTTGCATACATAAAGCCCCATATTCAATGTTTGTGTTTGACAGATGATGCATTGAAAATTATGGTTTATGCTATGGTTCCATGGGTTTGGTTTTAAGTTTTAGGATTTTGCTTACTCTTCAGTGTTTTTCTCCACATTCTATGTATACAGTTCCATGTGAGCTTGCTCACGTTCTTTGCATGTAGTTTGTTGTGTGACGGCACTTGGTTAATGTTTAACGGTTGTTGCTCTGTGTTTTAAATTTCATCAGTTGAGATTGTTGCCTCTTTTCCAATAAACCAGATTGGTCTACCAAGTATTTATATTTCTTGTGGAACAATTGGTTTGATATATATATAACATTGATTGTGTCTATTCTATATACTGGGGAAGCTGATGTAACCCAGACGTAAATTTATGATATTCTATGGCCTTTGTGTTGTTGATACAGGGTATGATTAGCAAGGTTTGCTCTTTCAATATCCTTTTCAAGAAAAGCAATGTTTTTCGTAATGCTTAATGAAATGATATTTGGCGTTTCATATCGACTTCTTGGCGTTTCTCTGTTTGAATTGATATTTGCTGTTTTAATGTCGGGTGTTTCAACGGATGTTTCAATCTTAATGCTAGATATAAACATCTGGATCCCTGATGTCTAATGCTGGATATTCGTCTTGTAGGTTTCATTGTTTTACAGTTTAATTTCGTGAATAATTTCTCATGTTACCTGTTATATTTTGCTTGTACATATAATATGAACTGTACCCAGTTGACACACCCCTTGTGTGTTCAAGAAAGCTTAATAGTAAACACGGAATGTCTGATGTTCCAGAATTTCACATGATGTTTAACTCATTAAAGCTATCCTGCACCTCTATGGCACTGTATTACATTTTTCGACGTTATGCAGCACTTTACGACCACTCTACTCGCAATTTCGGGACACTGTCTTGTCAGTGATGCGCATGAATTCAATTTCTTTGCTGTGGCTAATTAACTGAACTGTAGAAAATATTTATAAATTTGCATACAGATGCTCTTGTTAGCACTCTCCTGCATTTTATTGCCCCAGTGCTGAGCTTTGTTTCTGGCTGCCATGTCATTTTTTATTACATAAATTTAATTGGGTACATGTAATGTTTGATTAGCTTACTTGTAAAAGGTTGATATTGCATTGTACGTTTGAAACCTTTACTGCACTTTATACCATTATGCCCTACTATAACTTTCTTTTTTACACATTTAACTACTATGACGTACATGTTTATCCCTCTGATGCTCATCATGTTAGGCAAAGGGGCATTTGATGGATTGATGTCTGTATAGATGTCTTGTTGGGTGTTGATTCTTATTATGATAGGCACAAAACGGATTTTTGTGGAGTTTTTTGAGTAATTTGGAGTCCATACTTGCAAAATCTCCACTTTACTACTGTTTTTTACACGTACTTGTGAATGTGGTTGCAAGCCGTAAACATTGGAAGTACAGTTATTCAGAACATTTGTTTTTCAATTGAGGCCTTTTTGGAAATATCATTGGATAACGTCCTGGTATGGCAATGCCACTCTATCAATTTGATAATTAAAATGTAAGGCTTGAAGTTTTGCCTTTAATGGTTTATGTATTATTTGATTATTTTTTGTGGAAAATTGATATTTAAAATATTTCTGGTTATTGCTATTTGTTGCTTGATGATTTTTGATGTAGAATTATTGTTAATTTAGTTATTATGAAGGATGTATATAGCACTTTATTTTTAATATTTGATGTTTAATTCTTACCAAAAATAAATTTTATTGTAATGATTGTTTTATATTTATACGTTTTCAATCATGATGCTTAAGGCTTTATTACAGTTATGCTTATTGTGATATTCCTGCTTGTCTTTATTTTTATAATTGATAAAAAGGGTAGTCTTTATATATACACCTTCTTTGGATAATTTTGATATTTGTTTGTTTAACCTTATAACACTTTTAATTGCAGTGCATAAAGCTTCCTGTACTAAACAAATAGTTCAGTTAGACAAAATTCGTGGGCAAATGTTCGAGCATTGCTGTTTCAAACTGTTTGAACTGTACAGTCTTTCTCATTTAGAAATTTAGTATTAAGGACATTGTACAACACCATAGTTCAGTTAAGCTAGTTTCCACGCATGTTGGTGCTTTGCCAGAGCTCCCATTGTAAAATCCATGGATCCAGTGCCGGACCATGCTGCTTCATTGAACTCCCATGCCCTGTTGCATGGCACAGCACTCCTGGTGGCAGTAAGGCATATTAGCAAGCATGCGCAACTCAGTTTCTTACTCTGGCATTCACTACGGTCAATGCCTGTTGTTTGGAAGCTCTCTTTTTCTGCTCTTTTCCGTCTTCTTGTCTTTTTTCTCTTCATGTGGTAGTTGATAGGTATCCAAGGAACCTGGTCCTATCACTGGCTTGGTTTGGTGACTTGGTCAGGATGAATTCAGACATAAAGTTGAATGTCTGGTTGGACACTAACCATCACAGCATGGAGTATTGGGATGACCAGACTGCGTGTCACTCTTGCATGCACAACAGCAGCATGTTCTGCTGAGGAGAGTCCATACAACATTTGTAAGAAGTGAACTTCTCAGTGACAGAAGGTCCGTCAGGCAGAAGTTAGCTTCACAATGTGAGTGCAAAGCCTAGGTGCCTTGCGATGGGGCCACTGGTCTTTGATTCAACCCAGGCCTCAACTATTCAGGCTAGGCCTCATGGCCAGGCCGACACTGGTCCTCGAATCGAACCCCGTGGGCGTGGGGTGAGGCCTACCATGGATTTTTCATGGCAAGTGATTTGACATTCCCAAGCAAGAGTCCCCTCCACTTCCATGGTAGCTCCCTCGAGCATTTCTGTCGTTAGTGGCCCTCTCAAGCCTCTTCAAGCTGTTGCTAGCTGCATGTCAGTAGTCAGGCAACATGATAGGACCTTACCTTGGTGATCACCATAGTGACCATGGGGGTGGGGGGAATTCAGCCATGGCTCCAGGTTGAGCTCAGCTGATGCTTTTAGCATCCTCACTCTCTGCTGCTCCACCAGGTTTTTTCTACCCAGCCCCCCCCCCCCCCCCAAACTTCAGCTGTGCAGTCAGAGGCTTCTGCCCAAGTGTTGTTGGGCAAGATGGAGGCTATGTTTGATGAATGGTTAGAGAGGTTGGAGTGCTCTGTTTCCTCAGGGCAGCATGTAAGCATTCTTCCTTTCTCCACCCACTCTGTGACACCTGGCCTCACCTCTTAGAGTGGCACTGAGTCATCATTGGAACCTGCCACACCTGTCTTCTTTGGCTAGTGCAGTAAGGGTGGTGGCCTCTGTTAGCCTCTGTTAGTGACCTGCACCTCTGAAGGCCCATAACCACCTGCGTTGGTGACGGCAGGTGGTTATGGGCCTTCAGTAGTGCAGGTCACTAACCGTATGGTAGTCCTCAGTAGCGGGGGCTCCAGAATCATGTTAACGCTTGGGGGGAGATGAGTCAGCCTTGCAGCCACTCTCTCCCCTTCCTCCCTCCCCTGGTTGTGAGCATTCATACTCCCACCATTGGAGGGAGAAGAAGAGGAAAAGGAGGCATTGCCATTGTTTTTGTTGTTTTTGTAGTTGTTTTTGTTGTTGTTGTTGTTGTTGTTGTTCTTCTTCTTCTTCTTCTTCTTCTTCTTCGTCATTTTCTTCTTCTTCTTCTTCTTCTTCTTCTTCATCTTCTTCTTCTTCAGATAAGGTGCGGTGCCAGGACCATTGTCTGGGCACTTCATCTTCCAAGCCTAGGCCTGGACCTGACTTGGACAACCAGCTTCTAGAGGGTGGTGCTGATGGTCACGGAATGGTGCTCTGAGCCAATAGCCCCATTGCCGAGACAGTCCCTTTGGAGATGACATCTCCTAGGTCTGTCTCTTCCCCAATGGAGGTCTATCTGGCAGTCCATCAACCTTCCATTGGGTGTGTAGCCTATCCAGTTGACTTACGACGGACATGGAAGTGGGCCGATGCAATTCATCCCTTGTGCACCCCCCGCCGAGGCTATGAATCTCTCTGGTTTGGCAGCCATCCTGCCCAATCAGAAGGCAGCAACAGTAGTTGCCCCTCCAGCTTCAGCAGGGCCTATGCCTATTCATCTGGTGTGTTTTGGGCGGCCAGTGTTGCTTCCCCCTATGGGTGAGTTCCTTTGGGCGTCTTGTCCATAGAAACTCTCCATGCATGGGAGGAGTGGCAGACACAGTATGATTCTGTGTCTATGGAGCTTCATATGGCAGCACAGGCCAGGACTGAGAAGAAGCACCTCAAAGATCTGCTCCTCAGTAAGGGTGACAATCTCGAGGATTGTCCTACCACCAATGACATCCTCCTCCTTAACTGTGGAAGAGGAGGCATTGCTTTTCCTGTTTGGCAGAGGAGCAAAAGGCAGCCAAGTCTTGGTGCCTTCTCACCACAGTTGAGAGGATTAAGTCCTTTTTGCAGTCCATGGCTTCAGCAAAGGAGGTGGCAGACTGGGGTGAATGGTCTCCCTCCATGGCAGAGACGCCAGGCACACTGTTCTGAGTGAATGTGGCCTTTATGAGGAAGACCCTCCCTGGGGAGGCAGTACTGCAACCCACAGTGGTACAGCATAAGGTTGTGGCCATGTCAGCCATAATGGTTGAAATGGTCCCCAAGTTGGAGGCGCCATTCTCCACTCTCATGGGAGTAAAATTTGCTGAGGAAAGTTTTCCTTTGAGCTGGTGGAATGAGGCGATGTGTGTGATGGTGTGTCATCTGGGGATGGCCTAGGCAGGGATGCCTGCTGGCTAAGCTGAGGTTGAGGTTGAGGTTGGAGCTGTACTGGACTAGCAAGTTGGTGTACAACTTCACCCCTGTGATGCTTGATGCTCCCTTACAGGACTGCAAAGTCAAAGAGGTGGATTCAGTCCCCCCGCCCCTCTCAATGCTTTTGTGTTTCAAGCAGGATGAAGGATGATAACCATCATTGGCTCATTCTTCAGCTGTTCTGGATGTGGGGTCATGTGACTCTTGGAAGAGGCACCTGACAACCCAGAAGTTACAGCCTCCACCAAGCAGTTGATGGAGACCCTGCTGGGCCTCGAGCAGTCTTGAGGCTGCATTGTGGGCCATATGAGCAGCAGGGCCATTACATTGGATGCCAGTGTCAAGTTGGTGCATAGTAATGCCGTCCACTCTGTCGGCACCCTGCCAACAGCTGTGAGCAGAGATGCTTATCAGCTGCCTGTGGGTCTGGGACTCTTTGGCCAGGAAGTTGTCCCCCTCCTTGAGAAGACTGACAAGAAGTGGCAAAAGTCTCTTTGTGAGGCTTCGCTGCAGAAAGCAATGTCGACCAGGGGATTGGGTTCCTTCCATCAGCACACCATTGCTGGGTGTAGCCAGCAACAGTAGCAGAAGCTGCAGAGGCAAGGAAAGGAGCAGGTTAAGAATGGTGGCCAGCCTTTGAAGGCAGCTCTCCTGGTCCCAAAGGCAGCCAGAAGTCGGCACAGTGCCCATCGTGTGATGCCTCTGCATGCCCCCAGTCAGCAATCTCTGTCCACCTTTCTGGCAAGGATTGGTCAGTGGCCAACTAGTGTCATTTTTCAACCAATGGAATGGTATCTTAGACAAGGCTTTTGTGAAACACCGTCTGGCACAGCTACTCTTTGGAGTTCCCTGCAGGCAATCCCCTCCCCTGCCAAGAGTTCCCTTTTCTTTCAATCTGTTTCATGAGGAGGTGGATCAGAAACCCTACATGCAAAAGCTTGTGGACAAACTGTCTGTCAAGCCAGTTCTGGACCATGAGTTCCCAGGCTTTTACAGTCTTCATTTTTGGTGCCAAAAACAGATGGTAGACAAAGACGGGTCATCAACTTGTCTCATTTCCACTCTTATCTCGCCGCACAGCACTTCAAGATGGAGACTCTGGCCACCATCATGGCAGTAATTCAACAAGGTGATTGGGCAACCTAGGTCAGCCTGAAAGATGGGTACTTCACATTTCTGTGGCCAAGCAGTGTCAGAAATTCCTACACTTTGTGGTCAATGGCAAGGCCTTCCAGTTCAAAGTTCCTCCATTTGGCCTTGTGCCAGCACCATGGGTCTTTACTTGGGTCATGGGCAAGGTGGCCACATTTGTGCTCTGGCAAGAGATCTTGTTGCACATTTATCTGGAGGATTTGCTCCTACAGTCTCAGGACAAGGGCTTGCTTCTGAAAGGCATGCAGTTCATCAGCGATCTGTGTGCGAAGTTAGGCCCAATTGTAAATCTCTCAAAGTGCCTCTTGACTCCCTTAAGGGAGTTTATGTTCTTTGGGATTCATTTTTTGACAGTCCCTTTTATTTGTCGGTCATGAGAGGACAGATGGAGGAGGCTCTTGGCTCTTTTGAAACAGTTCAAGAGGGTGTTGGCTCTGACAGCACATCAGTGGATGCATCTGATAGGGACGCTGACATCCATGGACTCTCAGATCCCTCTGGGGAGGCTGCATCATTGGCCAATCCAGCTCAGCTTCTGAGATTACTGGGATCAGAAGACTGGCTTCTTGTCTCAGCATATTTGAGTCGAGCCGTATGATTGGTTGGTTCTAAGTCAAGGTCTCACGGGGGAACATGATGCTGGGGCAGTGCCTGGTTCCCATCAACGGTGAATTGGCTTTGTTCACCAATGCCTCCCTGCAGGGTTGGGGAGCACATTTGGACTCTGTGACAGCATCAGGCAAATGGTCTCATCAGTGGAAGAGGGTTGCCATCGATTGGCTAGGACTGGGAGTGATCTGTTAGCCCTTGTCCAGTTTCAGTCACAGCTGGAGAACAAACATGTCCTGGTGAGGTGAGACAACCATTTCGAATTTGGATGCATCAACAAACAGAGAGATACCAGGTTGAAGAGGTTGGTCTTTCTGGCCAAGTTGATCCTGCTCTGTTGGCATCAGAATGACATCAGTCTCCTCTGTCAGCACAATTTGGGTTGCCTGAATGTTAAGGCAGACCTGCTTCCAATCGCAGGTGATTGAGACCAAATGGTCTCTGAACCCCTTAGTGGTGGAATCAATCTAGGCCTTTTGGTGTCGACCACACATGTGATATCTTTGCTACCAGGGACAATCACAAGATTGGCACCTTTGTGTCTCCATTTCTGGACGAATTAGCATGAGCGACAGATGCCATGTTGATTTTGTAACTGGGAATGTGGGCTTATGCCTTTTCTCTATCCCTGCTCTTGCCAAAGGTTCTTTGCAAGATTCGGGAGGACCAGTGCTAAGTCCTTGTCATAGGCCCATGGTGGCACAAGAGGGAATGGTCCTTATATCTGCTACAGTTGAGTGTAGAACCTCCTTGGTCACTGCCTCTTCTCCCTCAACTGCTAAAACAACCAAGATCCAACAGGTTCCACTGCAATCTTCAGTTTGTCAGGCTTCACGTCTGGTGACTATTGCTAAGGGCGTAACTTCACCCGGCTTCTCTCAGCGAGTGGTGGAATGAGTTGCCTGGGGAAAACTTCACCAGTCTTCTTTGAAGATTTATGACTCGAGGTGGAACAAGTTTGCTTCTTGGTGTACTGCTAAGGGCTTCTAAACTTGGAAGGCATTGGTCCAACAGATTGCAGACTTTCTTTTGAATCTGTACAAGGAAGGGCACTTGAAGGCATATATAGGATTACATTACAAGTCGGCCATTGCAGCTATCCATAAGACCAGGGTTCAGAGTTTAATGACAGTCCCTTTTCTCTGCATGCTTATTACAAGCTTCTATGTGAATCATCCAGTTTAGTACAATCTTGTGCCTCACTGGGATCTATCTGTGGTTTTTGGGGTGCTCATTAGGCCTCCGTTCGGGCCTGAGGATATGGCTGTTATCAATCTCAAGATTCTTACCTTCAAGATGTACTTCCTTTTAGCTCTAACCACAGGTGCTAGGTGCGGGGAGATACACTCCATGGATAGATTCCTCATCAGGTGGTCTGCTGATGGGAAGGATGTTTTTCTCAGGGTTTATGTGGGATTTGTGTCTAAGATATAAGTGGTGCCTGACCCTTTAACTGCCTTGTTGGGTTTTGGGGTTATCACTATTGGTGACAATGCCCAGGTCCGAGCCAGATCGGGCCCTTTGTCCTGTTACAGCACTCCAGTTCTACATGAGTAGGACGGAACCTCATAGAACTGGATGGAAACCGAAACCTTTGTTTCTTCCTCTTAGGCAGATGTAATCTAGGACTGTGTCGCCTAACACCATCTCAGGATGGATAAGAAAAACAATTTCCTTGGCCTACCAGGTGGTTGGAAAGGATGAAGAGCTGGCATGTCTCCATTCTTTCTGGGTTCTTGAGACTAGGGCGTTCTGTGCCTCCTGGGACGTTATGCAACATGTCAGTATAGGATATTATGCCCACCCTTAGATGGTGCTTCCATAATACCCTTACATCCTTCTACCTGAGGGACCTGGTGGAAGTGGAGGTGCAGATGCTGGCGCTCAAGTGTTTCCCAACAGCTGGTTCCAACCAGTCTTATGGTGTGCCTCACTCATCCCTTCTAATTTAAGATAATTCATTTGAGGGTGCACCTGCGATCCAGGATGGTTTTCTGGGCCATGGCTGTCAAGTACAGAGTTTTTAGTCTGGACTCTTTGGAGGTTCCTCCCACCTCCAGTCTGATTATACATCAGCTTTAGTGACCTATGGTGTGGCACTGTGTCCTTAACATGCAGTTTTTCAATGTAAAACTATTATTAAGAAAGAATACTCATCATAGGTTATTAACAGTACCACCCAATTATCCCTGCTTTTTGGTCCCTCCTCTATAATATAGGAAACTGAATTGTGCATGGTCGATCATATGTACTGCCACCAGTAGTGCTGTGTGGCGGGGGGGGGGGGGGGGGGGGGGGGGCAATGAAGCAGGATGGTATGGCACTGAATCCATGAATTTTTCAATGGGAGCTCTAGCAAAGCACGCAAGTGCTTGGAAACCAGCTCAAGTGAACTATGGTGAGTACCAGCTCTTTCTTAATACAGTGAAACCTTATTATAACGACACTCAGATTTCCGACATATTGAATATAAGGACACAAATTTTCGCAGGAAAAAGTTTATGTTCTTTATCATTTGATTCATTTATCTGACATATTCAGTTATCTGACACGTTTCTTAGGGAACAGAAGGTGTCATTATAAAGAGTTCTCACTGTAAAAGTTTTAGGTTGAAAAATTTCATTTTTGTCTTTGTCATGTACGTATATAACCTGTGTCTCTTTTCATAAAATACTCTGATAATCCTGTTAAGTATTGCACGTGTGTGTCTCCTTACTCGGGCATTTACGGGTGTTAGTGGATCCATTTCTATACAGGTTTCCTGAACAATATACAAACATTTTATGGGATATTCGAACTTCTAGAAATAAGATTTTGCGTATTTTCATTGAAAACATTCAGTTTTTGTTATTGAGACCGGTATAGAAATTTGATTATCCTTGTAATGTGTAAATTTAGTAAAACGGAATGTTTTGGTGCATTACAAACGTTATCATAGCGGAAAATATTGATAAAAAGTAAAAACCTTTGAAAGGGGTACAATATATGCTAAGCAAAGGTGAGGTATGAAAAGGAACTTTCAATGACAAGGATTAGCCATCTCCTTTCTTCACTGATTGCATGTGGACAAAAAAAACCAGTCTTGTCCGTAACGCCTGTGGGTGCCCCTTCCATGACGCTCTTAATTTGCATTTTCACAAAATAATTCTGAACTGAAATACTTTCGCATATAACCATGTACGATAACCTTGTTTATTATGTTATAACCATTGAAAGGTAAATCCCCTGCAAAAGTTTTCTATATTTGCAGTCAATGTAGAACTGGTGTCTGATACATAATTATACTTTTTACTTTGCACATGCATGTACTGTCATAGGGCCACTAGGACACGAATTAGATTTGGTGCATGCAGCAGTTTGGTAACTAAAACATATGTTTTGTATGGGATTTTTGAATGTCATGTATACTTCATTTTGTTGTTGATTCAATATTCATATTCAGTATTTGAAGATTGATGTTTTGTAGTTTCATGCTTTGAAGTTTATTGATTAATCCTTGACTTTACGAAGTTTGATTTATGACATTTAAAACATGAAGCTAAGAATTTGTTTTCGTGTATTCATTTTTTCTGGTTTTTGGTGCTTGCTCTTTGAAGATATTTTGATTTCTGTATTTCATGTCAAACATCTTACGCCTGGTGATAACTCCTTGATACATAAATGTGAACTGACATTACGCAGTATGTTTTGTTTTCTATTTCAAGCTATTATTCCGCTTCTTGATGTTTTGGTTTCATGCTTGATGTTTTTATGTATGACACTTTGCTCAGGAGACTTCGTCAACAGCTTTCCTCTGCGCACTTCGTGTACAAAGAATGTCTTGTGAAGAGCACTTGACAGATGCAATATGATTCTTTATGACAAAAAAGAAGCAAACGACATCTGGAACAAGAGTTGCTTGCTTATTATTTGAAAAAAAAAGTTGAACCCAAAGACAGTGGCATTGGATTCCTCATTATTCTTTTCTTCACTTTTTTTACTTTGCATTTTTGATGTTATCCCTTACCTCGTTCCATACTATGGTGACATGCCTTGGTCAGTGCCAGAACCACTGACTTAACACTCTAGGCATGTTGGTACTTGAACGAAAGCTCTTTTCATGAAGAATATAAACATGCAATTGTCGTCGTAAATCTAGGTAAATATACGGAAAAATCAGGGACTGCTATGGAATGAACTGAAAGTTCATATTGTTGTCCTGAATCAACTGCTTTTCTCGGCCAACCCTGGCCGCTAAATGCCAGGGTTAGACTAACGAAAGCTGTTGACTATCCTGGTAAGTCTTCCTTGACAATTTTCATTGGAAATAATTTGAGACAACACATTTTACAGAACAGATGGAGCAGACGACCTTTGAAATTACCGGTTGCTGTAGATCGGTTTGACCCGGAAAGATTTAAGCACTCGATTATTAGTCTATTGTACCCTGATGTATAGTAGCTTCTTTTATTCTATGTTTAATGTTAGATATTTGACCTTTGATAATATTGACATATTGGTCTAATGTTCTGGATTGTGGATACAAGATGTTTTTTTGTTTTATATTTTGTATTTCCTGCGCTCTATTCCACAGTTTTAAAAGCAGAGAAGTAAGGATACATTAGGCTAAAATGTATTGTTAGTATGCTTAACGCCATCGTTTTTCTACGTTCCGTCAATGTTGGAAGATCAAACACATCTGGCTAACACATATGACTGTTGGACTATCAGAGGTATCTGGTTAACACATATAACCCATGCCTTTAACTTCTAAATGTATCTAAAATCACACTTGTATTTCAAAAGGCTAAATCCTAACTTTCATTAACGAAACCGTTCCCTGAATCTAACGCGCCTGCTTGAATCCAAGATCGTAAGCCTAAAGCACAAATAACCTTTTTTGATATTTGCATAAACTGGTATCTCAATGATTTCTTAGTGGACCATCCAATGGAGAATTTTATAGGTAAGCCTAGGATAAATTGTCGAAAATAATGCTACATTTTTGGCCGATAAACGTCAGATGTACCCCAAATATGTCAGCCGCACCAGAGAACTGTTTGTGCCATTACTTTGATATTACACCTGATAACATTCAGTTACAAAGGACAACTTACGATAGCATCTTAATGACCTTGAGCTGGTCAGCTACGACACAGAGTAACTTCAGTGAATGTCTTAGGATATTAATTAACAAACTACTGATCTGGAACTTTCATATTCCACATTATAGTCCTGCCTAATGACTACGTAAGATATAAATTGGGCTGACTGTGACCTGTCCGAAATATTATAGAGCACTTTCATTTTACTTGCTTCCCAGATGATAACCTGACAGCTGGTTTGGTTTTGGATTTACCAAGGGCAGCCCATGGGTCTTTGCAATTGCATGTCCATTTAAACAATTGTGTGCAAATGCTATCTGGTTGTAAACGAAACTCATCCACAAAGGCCTGTCTGAGGTTAGTATAACAACTGGAACTCCAAGTCTAAATTCCAAATCTCTGGCGGACTCACAGCAAGTATACTTTTTATGCCCGAATTTGCTGTCGTCAAGTTTTGAAATTATTTACATTTCGTATTTGTCACCATTATATACAGTCGCCAGAAATAATAAAAGCGCGATTGCAATGGACTAATGTGCGAGACGAATGGTGAAAGTATCCATGAGCCGTTACCTAAAGGAAGATGTGAAGAATCTTTCTGGTTATAAGGCTTTTACTGTCATGCAGAAGCAATAGCATTTGTCCCATATTTCTGGATTTCAACCCAAGACGTAATTGGAAAAGTATAATAAATATATGCTTTAATTTTACCTAAAGGAAGGCGTTTGACCAATGATCTGGCTTTCATATCCAGCATGGTAACAAATCGTATTTTTTTGTTGTTTGATCAATACAAATAGTCACAATTTCCGTGGACTGATGTCGGTTCTCACTGCCATACTCTTCACATCAAGTTTACACAAGTAACACATTTTGGGAATGAATTAAACCTTGTGAGATTTTGGCTCTTTCACAGGAAAACACAGAAATATATATATATATATATATATATATATATATATATATATATATATATATATATATATATATATATATATATATATATATATACCATTTTAGACGATTTTGGTGACTTGTACCATATGATAAGCCATGTGACACATATTCCAAGCATCTTTACAACTAGATTACATTCCCTTCTGTAATGTTACATATGCAGTGCATAGTAATGACCCACCAACAAGAAACCGTGTTGATCATGGCATTTACACATATCTACCCCTCTGAACTATCCTTTAATAAGAATGGGGGCGTGGCCAAGTGAATGTGTACTTTCCGCAATTGTGGACATGCGATAGGTTGAGGGTTCAAGACCCGACCGTTCCTTTGTCAACACATACAAAAAATACATTCTTTACACTTTGATTTATGACTTATTTAATGTGCCTGAGGAGGTCCTCTGGGAAAGTGTGTCGTTTACTACTTTAAAATACCTTGACGAATAAACCGCTATACACTTTGAAGGTCGCGACTGCCGTCCAATACAGTGTGAATATGTTTGGACGTGCATTGTATACTCATAGCGTAATCATAGGATACTTACTTACTCATCAAATCTTACTGTTTTACAAATGTCAAATTATTATATATTAATTATAATAACAGTCTTCGTAGAGTTGCATTTAATGATGGACCTCAATTACGACTAGGTTACGATTGCACATCAGTGAGCTTGACCCAGTTTGCAAGGTCACGGGGCAAATATTAAGCTGCGGTCTTTAAAAGATGAATTTGTTGATACCTGTTTTGGTCACGGGAGGTTCCCTTTCTGCTACTGCCAAACACAAACTTTCATTTTACAGCTTTAATTCTTAGTCCAGAGCAGTCCCTTGGACAAACAAATATATGGCTTGGCTCCACCTTGCACTCGGTCTATGAACATAACCTGTATGCTGTTGACCCACTTTTTCCTGGGGACATTCTACTTTATGT